>QVIK01000183.1:12788-70193 GCA_003957845.1 Oidium heveae
AAAAAAAAAAAAAAAAAAAAAAAACACGTTTCGGAATATGCCATCAGTATTCCATAGATGCTCTTTCTCTCTTTTTTTTTTTCACTGAAATTAAAAAAGAAGAAAACCTCTTTAAAAGATATAAATTTCTAAATATGAATACAAAAAAATTCATTGATAGGTTGCCGGTTCTAAAGCAACGTAATGATAATGGAATTCTTCAGTATCTTTGGAAGGGTTCTTGCTAATTATAATTAATGCTCACGTGGAAAGTTTGGAATTTCTATCTTATAATAGTTCTATGTAAGTGTTTAGGATTCGGATTTCATCTCTGAGGATCCCTATTTTATATCAAGGTTCATGCTGGAAGAAGAGGAAGAAGAAGGGAAAAAAAAAAAAAAATTGAAATTAAAATCACATTCTTACGTTACGGTTCAATCATACTGATGATTTTTGGACTGAGATTTCTTTTGTTCATCCGTTGTATCGATCGTAGCTTAAGGGGAAAACTAAAAAGAAACAATTAACTATCGCCGGCTTCCTGTTATGTGCATCTGTTGTGTATGGCTGAGAGCTTGGCTGGTATTTGACACACGTTAAATTATTACAAACTTACAACAGAATTGACACAAACATTTATCTTTCTGTATGTCATATTCTATAACAGCAAGACTCTGCTGCTAGTTGATGAAACAAGTTTCTACGCCTATTTCTTAGGCCAATGCACCGCACATTTTTATCACAGATGAATCACGTAAATTTTCGGGAAAGAAAAATATCTCATGGAATCAAAAGACCAGATAACCTCTCTATCACTTTGACTACAGACAAGAATAGATTGTGTGTGATAAACTAACTTTATCCACTTCTCCAAGCAATAACAAATGGTTGGTAAGAAATATCGTTAAAATTCGTTAAAATCTTCGTAGTTTTATCATCTACGGACATTGTAGATAAAGGGGTTCTTGAGTCCACCAGTACATGCTATTTAAATTCAGTTCTCTTCGTGATAGAATATCATTTTAGTAGTCGAAATGTATCTCGCAAGCCTTCATAATACCCAAAACGCTAAATTCAAGCCCAAACTATTAAAATCATAATTTTATTCTTGGTCATTTTTTGCCAAGTAAATTGTTGTGAACGAAAGACTTTTGAATTTAAAAATTACAAGATGAGCCTTTTCCTTTTAGGTGTTGTGGTATAATACTCTCAGCTTTATCAATTGTTTATGTTATCTCCTTTTTTAATATATATAACAAAGAGTTTAAAACTCTTAAGTCTAGCTACTAGGAGATAGGTATTCTATCCTAGTCAACGACTTTTAGTATGCTGATGATAGTATTCTACTTGATGTAAGAGTCGGAGTGTACGTGAAAAAAAACTAGTTATTTTTTTTTCAATTTCTTACGTAATAGTATTTACTTTGGATAATTGACTTAGTAGTTTTGTATCCATCGGATAGCTTCCAAGTCCTGAGGTTGGTTTGTATGAAATCTGATTAGAGTAGAACTCTAGGCCATAGTTAAATATCATGACTTCAAGATTGATCAGTCGGCCTATGAGGTGCAACAATTTCTTGACCGTTAGTATCATATCTTTGTTTTGCAGGAACATAGCCTCTATGTTGATATAGTGAATATGGTTGTGCATGATCAATAAGACGGACGTCCTCGTCATTATGTGTACACTTATTTGACGTGATATTTGTGAGATCGCATTCATTATTTAAAAGGGAGAAATTACTTTCTTTCGGACTGGTAGACGCCTCAAGTGGAAAGTTTTCGTGTGTCTCTTGATGGGAAAATTTATACGATATGTCTGACTCCCGATTTTTACGGCCAACTAAAAGCCATGGAACCGCACGCGCAAAACTCTTAATAAGGTCCCATGGATTCATGGCGTCTATAATTGCTTTCAATCCAAATGGACCACCTTGGTTAGTACCAAGCTTATTTTCTATATTTGGACCCCATGAGTAATTAATATTTCCATGTCCCTTCGCCGTATAGGGTTGATATGGAAACGCGAAAAGATGGAAGACAGAGAAGATAGCCATCTCTATACATAGAAGCAAAGATGGTACTCCAACTTTGAGATCCGGATAAGCTATCATCGAGCTTGGTTTCACGACACTGAGAGATGGTGAAGTTAGAATACTAACCATGAAAGTCTGCCAGAAGGATAGAAATATAACAAGTTTTATAGCCAAAATCTTCAAGAAAGGCTTGTGTGGGGCAAGGTTTTCTCGAAGTTGTACATAAAATTGAACAAGGCAATACATTGCGATAGTAACAGCGCTGCCTTCTATCACCAAAACCTGGCTTTGTTAGAAGTGTCATCGTTGTTTCATTGGAATAGTGAACATACCCAAACGTGTGCAAATTGAGGCGACTCCGAAGCTTCACAATATCTACCAAAATACTGCGTGACCACGGCAACGATAGTCATAACGACACGAGTAAAACAATACTGATATACTCCGGTCCAAATAATATTGAACCATGTTAATCCACTTCTTGGTGTTCTCCATGCTGCAGCACAGCAAGCTTTGAACCAATTTAAGGGCCATATCCAAGGTTTGGGCTGCACACTCCGGAAATAATTTTTCTGTTCATGCAAATCTGGTGCAATATAGTGACAAAGTAAGGCAAAAAAAGAGGCGATAGCAATAGCTTCATAACAATCGGACAAGACTTGAAAATATATCGCATGCCAGTAATAAGTAAAAGATAGGAGTGCTGATACTGAATAAACAGGGACCATAAAGAGGATTCGAATTATACTACTCTGAATGTTAGCTTTTACTTGTGTTGGTTCGTTAGATCGTTTGAGAGTTCGGTGTTTGAAAGAGTGAATAACCACGTACTTTTTCTGTTCATTTGGTTTAGTGTAATGAGTGGCATGCATCCATATCAAATAAAATGATACGGCTATGCTAATAAATACATTTGACGTAGCAACGATCGCGCCTATATCATGAAAGGTGAAATTTGAGAAGATGAATGATTCGGAGTCCCCAACTACTTCTTGTTAGAACCAGATACTATATTCAATCCTTATCAAACGCTTGGCTTACTTCTCAGATCCTCAAGTGTAGTATTACACGCGTCAATAGTTGAAGATATCATTGAGGACTACTGTTTAATTACAGACCGAATTTAAAAAATTTGGATGAGAGATATCTTGGATTCCCAGAAGTAGATAATGATTTATCGCTTGAGAAACTCATGGGATGAATTATCCAGATTCAATAATCCTCGAGGAATGTTAAAGGCGAAAACAGTTTCTCCTAGCTTTCATAATTCAGATTCCTCTTTTCGAGATATCATTTTTTACTTTTTATTTCGGACAAAAGCAGAATCTTAGTTTTTTAGGAATATGTTTTTGACGGATAAGCCACCATCATGAGGTGTAAGACTGATGAGAGAGTGAAACAGACGTCACAAGCGTTCTTGATGAGTCTGAATTGATTAGCATCTCGGGCAATAGGGATGGAATGCCCTTACCGAACTCACTTACTAGTCTAGTTTTGGACTAGTTGCGTCAGACGCTGATTGTAGCAAGGATGAACAAGAAATGCAGATCTCACCCCTTCTTTCGTCAACTAACTTTGTGGGGTTGGAATGTCCACCGCCGATCTCGCCGATCTCGCCTGTTATCACTCTGATTTCTATTTAATAAGGAATTTCAATGCACACATTTTAAAGTTATCACTCTTTACTTTCAACGACAATACAAAATCCACAGAGACAGTCTTGATCTGAATGACAGGGGGCATCAACGGAAGATTTGTTTCAATCTTTGCTTGCTAGGAGGAGGAGGAGGAGGAAGTGAGTGCTTAAAGAATCTATGACGCCTAGGCTAGTCACATTCCGAAATTAATCTTCGGCTATTTAAAAGATAGTATTAACGTGTAATAATTGCCCTAACGCAAACCAGATTAGCGCTCCATCCATGCTTGTTTGTCTAGCAGTTCATCGAAGCTACTCAAGAAAGCATGAATTCGCAGTGGCAAGCTTTATTCGGCACTGAACGTCTGTCCGCAGCAGCAGCATTCATCGCAATTTTGATCGGATCCTATCACAGTCTAGATAAGCACCGATAGAAAACTCGATGGAGTTGTGACTGAGTTATAATTTTACTTAGAAACAAGTCTACAATGTTCCTTAGAAACAAATCCGTTTGCAACTTTTCGCCAAACGAAAATCAAAGAGATGAATCATGGGAAGTAAATTATGACAAGCATAGTTTATAACACACACTTAAGGTACTGGTAATTCAAAACCACTTTTATCTGCTCCAATCTCAGATCAAAACTGATTCATGATTCCAGTCTAGTCTATCCTGGTTGTGGACAGATATAATGTTCTAAGAATAACCTGCCATTTTAAAGTTTTAAACCTAGCCGAGCCTAAAGCTGCAGGCAACCAGACCAGACCAGACCAAACAATTCTATTAAGCAATCCAACTACGTAGAGATTCAATCGAGGCTAAAGGCGTCGCAGCTCGTTGCTAATCCGGGCACAGTATGTAAAAGCTTACATATCGCAAGAGGCTGAAAAATGCTGACAAGGATCAGAGCTAATACAATCTATACCAATCATTAATTACGTCTATATGCAGCTAGGCTCGGTCACATCCTCTACCGTAAGGAGCGTCTCCTAGGCGATGATACCAGAGGGAAAGGCTATGCTTAACAGAGGCGGGCTTTAAGATTTATTTGACATTTGATGTTCAGTCGCATTTATTAATAGTGATATACAATATCTATTTGATAAAATTGAGTTGATTAACTTTATACTCGACGGTAAATTTAGAAAAAAATCATATACAGACAACATTAATCAAAATATTTGTTCGACGTCAACTTTCAGATACCTGCAGAGACACTCCACCGATTTCATACAAACGCTCATTTGAATTATTGAAGCTGTTTGAAGCTAAGTTGTGAAGAAGGACGAATGACTTCACAGGTATTTTTTCACAACAAAGCATATAATGAATGATATTAGAATTTAGATTAATATCATACACCTAGTCATAGAAATGTTCGTAACACTAGAATCTCTTTTTTTTATTTTTGCTCCAATCGACCAAGTTGCTCAGCTAAGGGAGATTTGTTTTCAGCGCGTAAAGCAGACAGACCTTGCTTGTGTGCTACTCTTTCTTCATCATCTATAGCAATTATCTCCGTCTATAATCGTCTTCGGTGTTTAGAGCGATTAACGGGAGCTCGGTGAGGGAATAGAGCCAGGAAATAAATGTATTGGGTTATCGGGATTCAATGGTTGAAATGGGAGAGATAGATCTCTCTGTCTCCATTATGCTGTTTTTTTTTTTTTTTCTCGGTTACCATTTCGAATACAAAAGGCCTCTGTAGTCGGGCTTGTTGGGACATGTCTTTGTAGACAGGCTTATACCTCGAGATCAGCTGCACTTCACGCCTAACCTTCTTCTCACTTAAATGCTTCTTTAGGCTGAAGACAGTATTAGACTTTTCTTCATTACAAACATCAGGAATAGGAATAAGCTCCTCGTATAATCGGCGTGAGCAATAGCTTCCTACGGTCACAAGCCTCATTCTCTTGGTGATAACTACTCTCAGCCAAATTTGACTTATTTCCGATAAATGCCCAATGTAAGGCTGTTTGTTACTTCAGTCGCTCGTAATATCACCCAAGGCTTTCGTTTCCCTTTGAGCTATGATGCAAGAGTCGGATACGTCCTACCCATATCATCAACAGACGAATTTTACTCACTAGCCGAGTCTGGGTCGAATAGTAAGAACATGTAGCAAATACATTGGAAAGAGGCGGGGGGATCTTTAACGAAAATTTTCGTCTCAAGTGTACGCTACCCAAAAAAAAAAATAATAATAATAAGAAGAAGAATAATAAATGCGTATGCTGAAGATGCTTAACCCGTGATTTGCTATGGTCAAAAGTGAGTGGAGCTCAGGTCCTAGATTTTACCCGAATGAGTGATTTCATTCGGTACGACACATGATCTGATTGATACATACCTTTAGTGGAGTCATTAAGTAGTCATGATGATAATATTCTTACCCATTTAACCGAATTTGTTTTTTTTTTTTTTTTTTTTTTTTTTTTTTCACAGGAATGTGTCGCTTTTCAAGCTAGCTAGATAAACCAGATAGATGGCTGGAGAGTTGAAGATCATGTATTCTAGATAGCTTCATTTTTTTTTTTTTTGGGCGGACTGTGGCTGTAGTATTTCAAATCCACGCACGTATTTTCAACTTCGCTTCATGACGTAATAGCGTGGAGTGGTGTATTCTCTCGTAGCGGTCGGTTAAATCTATTTTAGAAACCCCTGCGGTAAACTCTATTTTAGTTTCGGTAACTCCGTCAACCAGCTCTAACTATACAATAAATCTATACCAACGCAATAGTAGAAAAGATGGCATGAAGGTTTATCAGACGTCAGAATATTCTACTCCTATCGAATTCCTTTTTTTCATTCGGCTTGATCTATCTCTTAGATTCTCCGGCGTTGCCTAGGACAACAAGAATAATGAAACACGTAGGCTACTGTATTTCGATTCAAAGTTTACAGTATCGACACCTGCAAAAACATTTACTTTGTTTCAACTCTTGAGATACTGTAAATAATCCACATCTGTATACCCTCTAAAAACCGTAAAATTTCCAAATCACAAACTTCTGCATGAATTGCAATAATCCTTGACATAATTTGCGTTCATAATTCATCTGCCTCAAAATGACCCTATCAAATCCTACAAACCAGCGCCTAGACATATTCTGGCATGTGATGGATTTGGTAAACCGGGGACAAGAGCAACAATTCGTTAAACAGATGGTCGAAAAGTGAACTGTCAGTGGCGAGCAGACCTCAAGTTAACAAGCGTCGGCTGAGAATTTGAAGTTGATTCCAGCGCCCAACACAATGATGGGCCCTTAGAATCTCAACTTACTCGTCCTATCCTCCGGTATCGTAGCAATGATGTAAAAAAACAAATTTATCACCTCACAGCATCAAATTTTGATTCTAAGTAGATCCTAACTACTTCAGGTCGAGACTCAAATTGTAGATGGTAAAACAATCAGATGTTTCTCGCACGAGAAAAAACTCATTATCGTCATTGTTGAGTGCAATTATTGTGTTGTACTTCACTTTGTAGTTTGAATGGTGTTGTAATGCAAGTTTATTATTGCTGATATCAACTTTTAACAACAAATAAACAAACAAATAAGCAAGGCGGGGTATGAGTTAGCGAGCCAAGTAAAATCAAGCAATTTGACAGGGGTAATATGGTTAGTTCAACCCTTCAGAAATTTTGTAGCCCTTGCGAGCTGCAAGCTGAATAAATATTGAGGTGTCTTTATCAGAAAATTGGAAAGTGGTGGATCCGCATAGACTCTCTCCAGACCCATTTTACTCGCTGTTCATTGGCATACAAATGTAAGTCAAAGCATTCTTTTTTTGTGATTCAAATCAGGACGAACAGTCAACATCTCCCGGTCTCTTCAGATATTCCAAATGGCTGATCAATCCTCTCAGCTGGGTATCCTTGAGCGAATTGTCAGATGCAGGTGTTCGCCGCTGCACATCAAATCTCCAACAAGCGACTAAACTTGATTTGGTAATCTCCAGAACAAAACACCAACGGCCGGAAACATTTTATTCGAAATGGACTAATTGCAGCTCTTGCATCTTTATATTTAGTTCCTTACTCACAATTGGCGCGCTGGATGCTAGATCTCTACAGACGCAGTCGATCTCTCTCTCGATGGGACATCGCGGAAAGTCGAACTACTTCTTTTCGAGCTCCGAAAAAAGGAAAAAGGAAAAAGTAAAAAAATAATAAATAATAAATTCAGACTCACAGAGTGAAGTTAACATGATTTTATTCTCCAGCTTCCCCTGTGTGGCAAATACTGAGAATGTGGGTCTCATACAAATCACCTGCATCAAGTGGCGCAGTTTCGCCAAACCCGATTCTGTCGGATTGCTGACGGAACTTTGACGAGTGTGACTCTCTCGCTTACTGAGTGCTCCTTCGGTTTCAGCACACAACTTTGAGCCCTTGAGAATTCATCGGAAAAGGTGGCGGTGTCGTGTATTTTTTTTTTTTTTCTTTCCCCGCCCAATTGTGGAATTGCTACTTTGCTTCCCTTGATTGAAGAAGGCATCAAGATGAAGGGAATATGCTAGCTAGCTGCCCCGGGAATTTCCCGTGGTAGGGAGGGGTTTGTTTTTCCCAAGGCAATATCATAATGTAGTGAGTGTACTATGTACGCGTCTTTAACTACGCGATTTGTCGCGTAATAAATAAACTATATACACTATGCAGAATGAGTGTTCATATAACTACCAATCCCCGCACAAGGTTGATTACTCCGGAAAATGAAGGTGCATAAATTTTGTGCACGTAATAAGCCCCACTTTTATAACTCATATATCATTCCCGTTTTACCCTCTTCCCATCGCTAAATTGTCACGGTCACGTGTGTCGAAGCGCAAATTTTTTTTTAACAAAAATAAAAAAAATAAAAAAGGATGGATAAGCTAGTTTCAATCCAGGGCAGTGTGATAATAAACAAACGTATATCCAAAAATCCCATAATCTTTTAGGTATGTTTCAAGTCGATCAGAGTAAATACAATAGAGAATGTGACGATGATGATTTTTGGAATTCTGATAATTAAGAATGTGGGATGTGGCGGCTAGCGGGTAAAATAGGAATGATATATGAGTTATAAAAGAGGGGCTTATTACGTGCACAAAATTTATACACCTTTATATTCCGGAGTAATTAACCTCGCGCACCGATGCCCTATTCTCCAGCGTGTGGCAACTGGACAAAAACATAGAATTTTTTGTTAATTAGTTCAAAAGTAAACTAGTATCTTCTACTCACACTTTTGGAGTTTGGAGTTAGGAAACTTTTACTATTCACGTAATCGCTGGAAGAAGATGACTAATTATGCGAACACCCATTGGCACTAGGTACACAATCAGCAAACTACTTCACGTTTCGTCCATACAACTGCCCAAACCGTTCCAAAACCTGTTGTATCCTAAGATTTCCCCATGGTAATCGTTAGTAGATATCTATACTAATTTTTAATTTCGAGAATCAAGTTTGACATGTGAGCTGTTTCCGTGATACCATGAAGAAACTAAGCAGAAGCACCCGAAAGCGAATCATAAAGCTTCTCAAGGAACAAAAAGCGTGCCGCAAAAACGCAAATGAGATTCTGTGTCCTAAATGCGCCATCAGTAACATCAGTAACATCCATAAGACACCCACAGGTAACAGCAAAGGCGGGGAGGGGGGATGGGAGAAGTAAATTATCTCCCCGGTACAAGTGAGAAATTGTTCGTATTATAACTCATAAGATCATGAATACACCCAAACAAGCGGCGGCCGTTTTGCGACTGTCAACTGGAATTAGTATACCACCCAAGCAATACGAAATGTCCTGCGCGAGTTTGCTTTGAAGGCACAAAAAAGAAAGCAAAAAAGCCAGCGATGTCAATTCGTCACAATAAAGTTAGACTTCAATTCGCATTGAGGTACAAAGAATGGGCGGTTGAGAATTGGAAGAAGGTAAGTTGGTTTAATTAGACCAAAATCAACCGAATTACAAGTGATGGAATACTGTACACCTAGTAGAGGGACAATAAGGATAGTAGTACGATTCCAACATCTAAGTTCGGAGGAGTAAATACAATGTTATGGGGATGCATGGCATGGTCTGGATCAGGTGCAATTGTTCAGGTGATAGGAAAGATGTCTGCAAAGCAGTACATAAGTATCTTGGATGAAAATCTGACGCGTAGTATGCAGGCATCATGTCTCTTAGAGGATATGCCCTCGTTGGACCAGTTGATTTTCCAGCAGGATAATGATCCCAAACATACAGCCCGGGCCACAATAGCATATCTAGGCTTCAGAGATCTAAAACGCCTGTATTGGTCAACTCAATCTCTAGATTTGAACACAATGGACCACCTCTAGAGTGAGCTGAAGAATAGGCGTGGGGGAGTCATGGGAACAAGCTAAGAGATAATGGGCTCTTATATCTGAGAATACCTGCCAAACACGCTAAACACTCAAAGCATCAGTGCCGTGGCGAATGAAGACTGTGATAGCTGCAAAGGGCGGTAATACTAAGATTAAATTGCGGCTAAACGAATGTCCACATAATTAATCATCTATTTCCAGCGAACATGTTAATAGTAAAAGTTTCCACCACTCTAAACTCTGAAAGTATGATTAGTCGATACTAGTTTACATTTGTATTAATTTACAAAAAAATTCCATGCTACTATTCAGATGCTAAACGCTGGGGAGCAGATATTTGGTAATTATGTGGACACTCGTTTTGCATAGTATAAATGTAAATAAGTAAAATTCATACTTCATGCACTACAGGTCATGGCCCTACCGTTTCTTCTACTGTGATCACAGCCTCCGCTCTGTTATACTATCGCACGACATCGATAATTTCTATGCTCACGTCTTCGTGTACAACCATCGTACACAGCGACTCACACACATTCTACAATAACTCCAACTGACCCTAAAACCTCATATGAGGTATATGAGGCATTTGCGAATGCTATATCCTGCTTTAGCTTTGTCAATGGTATCCTTTTTGATTGTATCTCGTTTGCATCCGAAGATGATGTTAAAGTCTCAATCAAAGAACACACCAGAAAAACCGAACTTTGGATCTAGTCAGATCGACTAAATAGTATAGAAAAGATAGTTGCTGTTCCAAAGTTAAAATCCTCTAATTGGCTCTACTGGTGTGAAAGCATATAACCACTTATTCTCCTCATCGAAACATCAGCCGTTTTCCCTTCTGCTCCTCCACAAAACAAAACAACTATTATGTAGTCCGCTTGGTGGACAGCAAAACTAAATGAAGAAGCCCCTTAGATTGGTACAGTTCCTTATGACCCTCCATTAACTATTCTAATCACTATCGTAAATGTGTCACTGGCTAAAGACGAACAAACAAAATGAAGGTTACTCTCAGATTTTGGACCTTCTAGCTACATAAAGACATGACGGTCTAAACCTTCATCATCAGAGAATACCAAAAACGCTTTCAGGGCTCAAGAGAGCATACCTCTATTATATCAGAGGTGAAATATCAAATGAAGTACCCGTTTCTTTCTCACATCACCAAACTCCAACCCGAACTCGCGAATCGTTGTCGTAATTTTACCTTTCAAGATCTGCTTTCTAAATGTCTTAAATTGTTTGTAACTAAGACGAACTCAAGGTTTTCTGATTCACGCAAAAATTTCATTGTGTGTAATTTTTTGTAATATAAAGGATCACAAAGAGGATGAATGTAGAAAGAATAAGAATAAGATGGCCTTTGATTTCACATGACAAAATGGTGATTCTACAAACAGCAAAGTTTTGTCCATAAATAGTCTTACAAATCGGTCTGCGCTTGAGTTAGACATCGCAGCAGACTATTGTATCTCTGGAAATATTGGATTTTACGTCCTAACTTTGCAACTCTCAAATGATTTGAGTTGCAGGAGACAGCCAAGTTAAAACTGCTGGTTATGGTAATCCTACATTTCCATCGATTGATAATAAGTTGGAAATTTTAAAAGATGCCATACACATGCTGGGCCAAAAACATCGCATTCTTTCCATTGCAAAACTAGAAAAACAAGGGTTCTCTATCTATTGGTCCTCCAGCTACCACAACGTTGAATTTATCCACCTCAAAGAGACTGCCAGCGCTGTATTTAATCGCATATCTGGTGGATTTATTTATAATCCAAAAACTTCAAAACTTTTGAAACCACATACATATTCAGTGATTCGTGACTGGCACAAAATCCTCGGTCATCTGGGATCGATAGCCAAGGACGTTATGTTAAAAAAGATGTCGGCACTACAATATGTAAAAATTCCTTTTGATTATGAAGCTTGTGCCAAAGCCAAGATCACTAGATACAAAGGAAATAGCTCTTTTATGCAGTGCATCATACTTTAGAGGAGCTATCCACTTAGATCTGGCGGGCGACCAAAAGTCTTCTTTCTCCTTCGGCTACGGAAAAAAAAAAAAATCAGCTCGCCATGCGATTTGGTTTCTACTTGAAGTAGACTAATTCCGTCTTGGATAATCTACATATGTTCTATACTGGGAGAAAACAGTTCCCCACTTAAATACAGAACTTTCTTGAAAATCTGAATACTAAAATTTGACTATACTCTCTAACGAATTCATATAGATGGTTGTACTGAATGCTGCTTTCACGAAGAATGGAACGGCATAAATCATCATTATATGCGCCACCACAAAATGGGATAGCTGAAAGAAATGTTCGCACAGTCGTCACTTATGAAATGCGTGCACTACATTTACAAATCAGGCTTACCATTACGTTTGTGGCCTTTAATTCTTGTTGTCTCAATAAATAAACTCAACATAACTCCCAATTGTGTAGCTCCGAAATCCCCACATCACGCACGCCGTCTTTCAAAAGATGCCTCATATTAAAGATCTCCATCCTTTTGGGTTGTCGGGTGTTATAGGTATTCATACGAGACCAAGCGCAGCTACGCAATACTCATGAGAAATAACGTACGTGAAAAGAAAAAAAAAAAAAAATTCAATAATGATCAGCTTCAATATGTCTTTCTAAGTCGGATAAAAAAAACATTATGGTGTTCGTACGGACGATGATTGGTAAGCCTTATTTCAGGCCCATACATAACATATATGAATGTAATTTACTTTACTAGAGTTTGGCTAGGTTCTCGGGAGCGCCGAGGAGCAAGTATAGGTAGGCAGCGTATATTGGGGGGTGGGGGCTCACAAAACTCATTGCAAGACAGGTGTCTAGCCATTAAAGGAAGGCAGGCAATGGGTTAACCAGCAGAAAATCAAAATGTTAAATTCTTTTTTTTTTTTTGTACGATAGTTTTCAGAAAAGGCTTGAAACTGAAAATAAAGCCATAAAAGGTTTAGTAGGTCCGTAAATAGTCATTTTTTTCTACTCACTATGAATATAGTACTGGACATCGCACTAGCTCGTGCTTGCGAACTTAAAATTGATGTCTTGTTGATTCAAGAGCCGTGATGGTCTCATCGTACAAAAACCCACCCCTACTATGATTTATATTTACCATTTGGAGGTGATGATGTTCGGCCTCGGGCAGCGACATTCATCAGGAAAGACCCCCAAAGAATTACATCATCACAAAAATATCCATCGTCTCCAACTGGCGATTATTGTTGGGTAGAGGTAAATGACATAATGTTTTTGAACGTGTACAAAGCACCTCATGACTCAACTGCAGTACAACCTCTTCTCAATTGGACACCTCCATCTAGATCAGTAGCCTTTGGAGACTTTAACTCGGTGTATTGGGCCTGGCAACCTGGTGCGAAAAGTTATTATGGACAAGGAGACGAAATAGAGAAGTGGGCCGAGGAGCATAACCTAACTTGTTTGATTATAGGGGAACCAACGCATCGCGCTGGCAATACACTTGACTTAGTTTGGTCAAACATTAAAGAAACAATGGCTTGGGTAGGCACGGAAGAATGTATGACTAGTGACCATTTACCGATATGCGGATTTGTTCCAAATCCTAAAGGAAAAAATTTGAATAGATCAAATTCAAGTGGAAAATTACGTGTTGCGGAGGCAAACATACCTCAATTTACTCGGATAGTGACTCAATGGCTGCCACCTCTCACACCCTTGAGGACAATAGAAGACACAGAAAACTTCGCGCAAGACCTATGCCGGACCTTAGAGAATGCTTTGAAAGCAGTTGGAAAGCGCCCCAACAAGAAAAGCGGCAGAAGTGCACCATAGTGGACTTCAGAATTTAAGTCTGCTCAATTGGAATATCAAGAAGCAGTAGATGAATCCGAACGCGTCACACTGGCGTGGGCTTTCAGAAACACGGTTGCCTCGGCAAAAAGGGAGCATTGGAAAAAGAAAATAGAAGAGATCAAATCCTCTCGAGATGCATTCAAACTCATGAAATGGGGAAACCTTCGTCAGACTTGCATTACTCCTCCTCTCCGGCACGAAGGGAAATTTATTTCTGACCAGGCTGAACGTGCATTGATTCTACGAGATTGCCTCTTAGCACGATTCTCAGCATCAGATGACCTTCCTCCATGTGTATTATCAGAAGAAGAGCATATTTCGTGCTGGGAAGATTTGACGGAGCTTGAGGTACGGACTTGCACAATAGGTAGCGGCAATACTAGCCCGGGAGCGGACGGAATTTCCGTTGAGCTTCTATCAGCGTGTTGGATCAATATAGAATCTCATGTTGTACAGCTTTTTCGAGCCTGCCTTCGTCTCGGATATCACCCAGCTTGCTTTAAGCTGGCGGAGGTGGTTTTCCTCCCAAAGCCACGACGTGACCCATCATCTGTGAAAGGATGGAGGCCGATATCTCTACTTTCGTGTCTAGGAAAAGGATTAGAGAGACTATTAGCTAAAAGAATGTCTTACCTTGCCATTAAGTTGGATATTGTAGGCCAGCAACAATTCGGTGCTTTACCAAAACGATCAGCGACTGATCTCGTCTCTTGTGTGGTGCATGACATAGAGGAAGCAAAAACACAAGGTTGGGCCTCAACACTTATCACACTGGATGTACAAGGGGCTTTCGATGCTGTTCTTCACAACAGATTGATTTGGCGGATGCAAGCTCAAAGATGGCCGAAGTCTATTCTGCGATGGACCTCGTCGTTCCTCAAGAGCCGTAGAGTACAGGTTCGCTTTCAAGGAGGCGTGACAAGTTCAAAGGAACTTGTGTGTGGGGTGCCACAGGGATCACCTATTTCTCCCCTCCTATTCCTACTTTATATGGCAGAACCAATGAGGAGTGGAAATACAACTACACGATTCAGTTATGCTGACGACATTGGGATTCTCGGTTTTGGACGCACTGCCGTAGACTCTGCCGCTGCAGCTCAAAAAGAGGTGGATAACTTGACGAGGTGGGCACATGATAATGCGGTTTTATTTGATGCTGCAAAGTCGGAGGTAGTTCAGTTCCCTGGACGCAAGAAGCAGATCCCGTTGGAGTTTTAGTAAGTGGAAAGATGATTCAACCGGCTGAACATATTCGCTGGCTAGGTATTTATCTAGACTCAGGTCTTTCTTTTAAACATCATGTATCAACATGGTGTGCAAAAGCTCTCAAGCTAGCGCAACATATGCGCCAGCTAAATTCTGTCAAAAGAGGGGCTGCCCCAAAAGCCTTGATTACGGCGGTAGATTCGTGCATAGTTCCAGTAGCAACATATGGAGCTGAAGTGTGGTGGCCAGGCTTAACTAGACCGAAAGGAAACAGAATAGTAAGACCTCCCACCTCGTTTCACTGTGGGTTGATTAATAAGGTCTTACGTATGGCCTTAAGAGCTGCTTTACCAGTATTGAGAACTACATTTGGTGTAGTTCTCCATAGGGAGGGGGGCATCCCTCCAGCTCATATATTTCTGGAAGGGTATCGTTTAAGATTAGCTGCTCGTCTTAATTCCCTAGATGATCGACATCCTCTTAGAAATAGAGCTAGTGTGTGTCCTAATGTGGGCACCTTAAAATATAAAGCGAAGTCGAGACTATCTAAGAGACCTGAAAACCAGATGTCTCGAATCCAACGTGCTTTTCGTCAGCTACCTCAAGCCGAACTTGCAGAGCCACTAGGTGCTCCAGCATACTCACAAATGCTTGGAACAAAGGGTGAGGGGATAGAAGAATTCAAAAAAGGGTCAAACTCATTAAACTCAACAGTTATCTGTGCATATTCCGATGGGTCGTCAGAGGGCCCCGGCCGTTCATCTTGGGGGTATGTCCTACAATGTAGGTGGGTAACTTTTCAAAAAGAAAACGGCACACTGCATGGGGGAGAAGTATACGACGCAGAGATATTTGGTGCCACCATGGCACTTAGAGCTGCCCTAACAGTGAGACAAAATAGCGAGAAGATCTTCATACTTCTTGATAACCAAGCTGCGGTGTTGGCTTTACAATCTGGAAAATCTTCATCTAGTATTCGGCTAACTTACTTATTTCATAATCTAGCCAAAAACATGAACATAGAGTATAGATGGGTGCCAGGACACTCGAATATTAAGGGCAATGAAGAAGCAGACGCGGAAGCACGAGCTGCTCTAAGAAATCTTCCTGAGAGAAATATTAGGCCCAGTTATATTACCTTAGCTTACCTGCGCCGACTTATGCAACAGCACCGGCAACTACTGATTGAAAAATGGTGGTCTAAAGTCTGTCCTCCGAGGTATCAAGACTTAGACTTAAAAATGCGTCGGAAAAAGCCACCCGAACTAGAATTATCCCGGTGGCTACTACATAGACTAATAGCTGCCAGAACTGGACATGGTGACTTCGCGGCTTATCATCGTCGCCTAAATCACGTAGATGCCAACTTAGAATGCGTCTGTAGAAGGGAAACTACCCCAACCCACTTTATTAGTTGTCGTCAACACGCTAAACAAATGCGGAAATTCCGAAATGGTATGAATATAGATACCTTCAGAAGACATCTTCTTGGGCATGATTGCTTCAAGAATTTTAAAGAATTTGCACGGATTACTGACTGCTTTAGTAGTCAAATATCTAACTCATCCTCTGCTGAACGCGAGGTGAGTACCTGATGGAATGCCAGAACTTGAAATGGCGGGTTAGAGCTTGGTGTGAGAAATACTAGACTAATCCTAATATTTGTTTCTTTCTTTGTTATCATTCTCTTCCTTTTCTTATCTTATTATCTCATTTTATTTCCTTTTATATTTCTCTTACATTTTATGTAAATAGCGGGCGTGAACGAGTAGGGCATGCTTAAGGCCATGATCCCGACCGGCTCCGCCGGTCCTGTACCCAAAGTGGACATAATGGCGTAAGCCTAGGACCTTAAATAGAATAAATAAATAAAATAAATAAATATGAATATAGTACTGATATGTGGGTTTTTTTTTTTTTGGCACAACTAGTTTAAATTGTCTTCCCTTACTTTTCCTTCCCAATAGCTTAAGTAATAAATCAGGCACAACAATATGTAATAAGTTCAACGAATCAACATAGAACTAGAAATTGAATTGGAAAAAAAAATAAATGGGAAGACGGAGTAGGGGACCCATATATTTTGTTTTTTTAAAAGAGGTGCCCCCTCCTATATTATAGGAGATATAGCTGAGAAATAGTTTGGTGACGCAATGATAAGAATCTAAATTAGTTCTAAAGCTGGTACCTCAAATTGTCAGCCAAAAATATATATATATATATATAGGACGATATAAACTTTTCTCTATTTAACTTTTGACTGGAATCCGAGAAAAAAAGTGTATTCCCTTTTGAATCGTATTGTTTGTAGGCTTCAGGCATTATTAGACTTGGGACATGGATATATCTAGAAAATATACCGTATAACTAAATTGAAACTATCCTACTCAAATATATACTTCATTTATTCAGATACTTCTGATACGTCATCGAATAGTTCGTTGGTCAAGTCAAGTCGAAAAAAAAAAAAAAGAAAGAAAGATAGAATCAATCTAAACCTAGCCATTCAAAGGAAAAAACCCTTTTTTTCCCCCCTCCCCTTTTTGTCAAGTATAAATTAATTTATAGCCATCTTCGAGATATCTTTTGGAGATGAGTTACTATTCTCAATCCTCTTTATAAGCCATATTTGGGGAAAAAAAAAAAAAAAACATGACTGAATTTTCAAAAGTTCATACCAGAAATGAATTGGACTTATCCTGGATAGGCATTCAAATAATCACCAGGAAATCTTTTGCAAAATTGACTGCTAGTTCTAATAATAATAATAATAATAATAATAATAATAATAATAATAATAATAATAATAATAATAATAATAATAATAATAATAATAATAATAATAATTACATATATATATATATATATATATTTTTTTAACATCAAATTTAAATAGAAATTTGAAAAAGGTTTAATGCAATTCTTACTTATCTAAACGTGATGTGACGTGACAGTTCGAATATCTTCCCCTCTCTCTCTCTGTTTCTCTCTCTACATAAGAAATAATATTTTTCAATTATTAAACAGTACATCCAAGTGCCAGTGAATGAAATGCTCCCGGAGTCAGTTCAGAATCAAATAGGAAAGTAACATGCATTGATTCTCAATTTGGGGTAAAGCGTTGGCCCGACGAGGGGTCAGGACGAGATTCAGCTCAGATTTTTCAAGTTTGAATTTGGAAGTCACATGAGTTGATTCCCAACTGGGTAAAGCGTTGATGGATGGAGATAAGGTATTACTAGGGAAGTTCAGCAGCTGAATCTATATAACCACCCCTCTGGATTCTAAAACATTCTTTAAATGTGGAGAGCGTAGTTCAAATTAGGCTAGTAACAAAAACTAATGCACGTTGGCCGACATAGGGTAGGACGGATAGTCGGTACTTGAACTTTTCGACCCCCCCCCCAAAAAAAACAAAAAAATGAACAACACTCACTGATTACGCGTATATGTAGTCAGTTCCCCCCACCCTCCCTCTTTCATTTTCATTTCTTCATTTGTAATAAAATATGTGAATATAACTGTGCAAAACAAAACACATCTTAAATCTTCATATCAAACAATTGATTCGCATTGTTCTAATTTTTTAAAAAAAAAAAAAAAAAAAAAAAAAAATGACGCGTATTTATTATCGTCGATTCTAATTCAATGCTCAAATTGCCAACAAGATAATATGGAGCCTTGGTGGTTGGACTTGGTGCAATTTTTTGGGATCAGGGAGATATTATATATATATATATATATATACCTCGTGACAAGCCCAGTGACTATGCTTTTAAGCAGATATTCATAAAGCTATAGACACATGAGAAGATAAAAGATTTTGATATTTGATTTGCTGCGCAGCTTGGACACACCTAGTTTGTCAATTTCTACTGTCAGTATGACGAAAGAGAACGAAAGCTACGACATTAAATATCATTGGATGTGCGTGTGACGTTAAATGCCGGCTTTTTATATGCTACTTGGCAAATAGAACACCACAATTAGTATTATTTAATGTATTCTTTTCTAAATAGCTTTAAGACCTAGATCTGGACTCCAGCGACCGCATACAACTGGTTGGAAAACCGATTATCTTTATTTCATTTCAATGAGATTGACCACTAGTCTCATTTTTATATTAATTTGTGGAAGGAATTCTATCCAAATATACACTTCCAATTTTTGAAGAAAGACAAGCTATCACAAGATTTTGGAGTTAGGGTACTACATTGTATAAATAGAGAGACAGAATTCTTGATGATGAAAAGATCTTGAGATATCTAGTCATAATAAATCAGACTTAATCGACTGCAACTACTATCTTTTTTTTGTACAAATTCTTGTGTTAAGTTTAATCATGACAAGTAGAAACTGGTTAGAAATATTCCCCGAACATTTGTCACAAACTTTCAAAATACCTCCCGAAGCCACACGAAATATTACCATAAATGATACTGTTTGGGCTTTAGACAATACAGCCTATCGAACGGCTGAAGGCAAATGGCAGGCTAGGTTTGATGTGGTTGTATATGGCCAAGACACGGGTAACCGAATGGTATGTACGGCTGTGGACGTAGCTAGGATGCTCAACTTTGGAATAAGTGATGAAAATAGGGAATTGATTATAGATCGGCTAGGACTGTTTCTTCAGCCAGTCCTACAAGGAAAGATAGTCGAAATTCTATTTGCTTCGCAAGAATCGTCTACATTGACAACAAGTCCAACTGGATCAAGTGGCATCAGCTCTAACGTTCAAGACCTACCTCACTTTAATGGAATTCAAACTGTTAAAAGTGTAGTGAATGCACCTTCTGGAGCAAAGGGACACTTAGAAATGACAACTTTCTTTGCAGAGCCTGAAGGATGGGGGATCATCTCAGGTCAGCAAACCCAAGCGTTCCCCTAAAAAATATTTCTTTGGCATTGATATCCAATTAACATCTCTGCTTATAGATATTGATGACACAATCAAAGTAACCCAAACAGCGTCCGTAATTGGTACTCTCCGTGAAAGTTTCGCTGCGGAACCAACGCCAATCGAAGGAATGCCTGAGTTGTATAAATATATTCAAGACTTGGTCACTGACTCATCGCCATTTTTTTATGTTTCAGCATCACCTTACACTCTCTACGTATTCCTTTATGAATTTTGTAAGAAGTACTTTCCACAGGGTACTATTATTCTTCGTGATATATGCTGGAATAATTTATGGTCCCAAATAATTACAGGAACTTTTGCGTACAAAATTGATCAGGTTGAACAAATATTTTCCTGGCTACCAAAGCGGAAAATGATCTGTGTTGGAGACTCGACCCAACACGATCCCGAGGTATATGCAAAATTGTAAGTCTCTTTTTCCATACATCATCAATTATTAGTACTTCAGATATCAGGAAATGGAGATAGGATGTATTTTATATAATTTTGATTTTTAATATGTGTATTGAGTTGCCGCTCATTCTTTATTAGAGCTAATAGAGCGCAATATTTAGATGCCGGAAGTATCCCGATTGGATAAAACTAATATTAATTCGTAAAGGCACAGGAGTAGCCATGACAAGTGACGAGCAGCAAGATAATGGACCTGAAAGATTTGAAAGAGCGTTCCATGATATCGATGGTGAAAAATGGTTTGTGTTTGATACACCAGAACAATGTCGACAGGTTATCAAACGAGTTGTGGAAAAGAATAAAAAACGTTGATTTGGTCATCAATTGCTGAGATTTAAATTTATAAGAGGTCGATGAATCATCCTCAAAAATTCCGCAACATGTCCTTGTGTTTATTTTGAAAAGGCAATTGGTAGATTAAGAACAATTCAAAACTGTTTAACTAAAAATCCTGCCTAATGGAGCTTTAACCTTTGAGAAAAAAAAGTTGTGGCTTGTACATTGAAAATTAATCAAATTCTTTGAATTAAATTAGTCTCTGCTGAATCTTACTTCCCAGTAAAACTGGTTATTATAAAGTGAGATAATAAGCGATGAATCTGAGGGCCGATTTGAATAAGTAATTACACTCATGAGATGATTTAAACCATATGTGTGGTTAAAATGTTATCTCTATCGTCTTTTCCATGTTTGATTATAACATCTTTTTGTCTAATCCACATGAGTATTTAGTCGTTCATATTTAAATTGATTTCAATTATAAGTATGATGTCTTTGTAATCGTTTAACAGTTAAACTAGGACGTCAACTTTCGTCAAAGTTTGATCGAGAAAGAAGTAAAGAAATTCGACGCATTTGAAATTGCAAGTCCTTCTTTCCAAACATTCTGATATATTTATCGAGTGTTTTCTTTGATTGATCAAATGATTTAACGTCAAAGAGAAGAAAGGACTGCGATTTTTTGAACTGTAGACTGATAGAAATTATTTTGGCTCTTCATAATGCCTTTAGAAGTCAATATTGTAATAAATCTCGTACCCAACTCAAGCCAGTAGATAGATAGTATTAGCTTTTGGCTGTAGGATGCTGCTTTAATGTCAAATGTTTTCAAATATTTTTTCCAGATCTTTCACTTGATTGAACCTTTTTCCAATGGATTGACTCAACAATGGAATGAATAGTGTGTCTGCTTTAGACCAGGTATTGTTGATATTAAAAATTTTAGGATATATATATAGGCTATTCTCAATTTAGCTTAGTACCAGCAATGGTCTAGATTTAGGCGCTACAATTGGTTGAATGTGTGGTGCACGTTGCTACAATAATTACGCGCTTTTTCATATCTCTACAATGTTCAATCTATAATCTTACTCATGCCCAATATCTTTTATCGTCTCATAAGGAGCTGTAAAATTCTGATAAATGAGGGATCATATCTATATGATAATGAGTATCACGTGACAACTTGCTTCAGGTCAAGATTTTCCGAAGTCGAAGCAAACGATCCAAAAAAGATCTAACTACTTGTAATCATGCCTGAATCAGCCCCAGACGAGCACAACCACAACAACGATAACGATGACCATAAGAGTAACCATGTTTCCAACCATCTTCCATCAGAAGTGGTGCAGTGCCTTCAAAATGCTCGATTCGTAAGCTTAATGACCCGATTTGTCTCATGAGGACCTCAATATGTATATACATGTGTGTATATACATATATATCCATCTATTAAACTAATTTGTGATTCAAGCTTCACCTAGCAACTTGTACCAATAACATTCCCCATGTGGCACTCATGAACTATACTTATCTACCTACTTCACCGTTTTGCAACTCTCCAACAATTATAATGACAACAAATCCTAACTCAATGAAGACCCAGAATCTGATAAGAAATCCAAATGTTTCCTTACTTGTTCATGACTGGGTTTCTCATCGACCACCAACGACCAACCGTCGTGGTTCTGGGCCCTCTTCTGGATCTCCACCTCCTGAAGCTACAGGATCATCTCTCGCTTCACTTTTACTAAATATTAATACAAGTGCTATGAGCTCCATATCCGCCACTATCTTTGGGCAAGCTAGGTTAGTTGAACGAGGGACGGTGGAAGAAAGGTATTATCGCGAAGCACACTTAGATAATAACACTTTTATAGAAGGAGAGACATATCGGGGGGAAAATGGTTATTTGCCAATTGAAAAACAGGATGGTGGGAGAGAAACTTATATCCAGCGTGATGAAGTGAGGGTTGTGATAGTTAAAATCACTGATGTGAGGGTTAGTGACTGGAAAGGACGGATTTCTGATTGGAGTATAACGAATAGGGGAGTTTTGAACTGATGCATTTCTTAAATCTTAAGACACATCTGCTTCGGCATGCCTTTTTCTCGGTCAAGTTTCTAACCACAAGACAAAGATCTTTCAGGGAATTTTGTGCCAGAAAAAATCTCGTCTCTCCTGTTATTGTTTGAGCAATTCAATGATCGTATAGTAGAGGATTGATTGCTCTGGACGTCCTCTTTTGGTGAAAAGAAAAAGATGTTCAAAGGGAAGAGAATTTCTAGAGTCTGGTGTCTTTAAACTATTCATTGATGTATAAATTCTTTGATGCCATTATGCTCGTCAATTGAAATGGAATAGGCCCAGAAAGAGTCTTCACTAAAAATCAATATGGCTGTGCACCTAGTTCTGTTACCAAAGAAATAGGGTGTAAACTGAGAAAAATACATACAGTTAAAGTAAATCTGCTAAAATCAACTAGTTTCGGGATCCTCCGAACCATATTCGAAATTGGGTTGAACTAACCATACTATCCCTATCAAATTCTTTTTTTTAATTGGCTCGCTAACCAACACCCATGCTTTGTTTATTTATTGTTAAATGTTCATAATTTTCAATAAAAAAATAGCATTACGACACCACTCAAGCTACAAAAGTGATGTAAGACACAATAATTGCACTCAAAAATGATGATAATATGTTTTTTCTCATGCGGGAGATGTCTGAATAAAGAAAGGCCTTTCTATTGAAAATGTTTATCGGTTACTATGTATGAATGGCCCTCTTTCAATAAGCTTTTTAACGGCAGTATACTACTGGAAAGTTTAAACCGACTTTAGTCAGAAAGATGGAAACTGACGAATTAATCAATTAGTAAAGAGTCAAATTGAATCATCGATTTGATGGCTCTCTCTGCTTGCATTCATCTGAGTGGCCATAAAAATAGTAGTTAGCATTAAAATGAAAAAAAGCTTTATTCAATTTCAGGACCACTCCATCACTTTTTTTGATAATGTAAAGATAGACTTACTTATGCGACTTTTCAATTATCGCATTAGGAAATTCCCCCCAAGAAAGACAAATTATGAGCCGTTGATCTTATAGGCTGGTTTTGGTTTTTCAAAGTCGGCCTTTTTTCTCAATAATAACTAGTGGCTCGAGAAGCCGATTCTTATCACAAGAAATAAGTTTCTTTGGAGATTTATTTTATTTTATTTTATTTTTCAAACTACCAGTGTTGATCTATCTGATTTATTGAGATTTTCCAGATTTCCTTACTTAGGAAGGTTTTTAATCTCATGCTTGCATAGTAAGCTCATAGCAGATTTAAATCCTCCACTACAGGTGCCCAAATCACTGGCTTCTGCAAAATCTATTTGATTCTGAATATATGCTAGAGCAGTAGGTGTTACTAGTGAAATGATATCTTTTCAAAATAGCTTTCTCGAATAGTGCGGAGTTCTTTGCTTTGCAGTTGCTATAGATTCTAAAATCTTTTTGGTCTTGTTTTTTTATCAATATGTGTACAGACTCAACAACATCAAGCAAATTTGCAGTTGCAATCCGTAGATGCTGGTTTAACTCAGCATGGGCACCTTCAATACGGGATGTAACCCTTAAAATATATATATATATATATATATATATTATTAGTAATGATTACAGTGTGCAATAAAATCTTTTTCATTCTTAAAGATCAGGGATCAGCTCCCATTAAAATTTAATTCATGATAAACAAACAATTTTTAAAGTAAATGAAAACTAACATCTGACAACCAAAAACTTACCTGGCACCATAATTCCGTTCTCTACCAATATAGCATCTAACAAACTGATACCTATATGGCCACCATTCTTTTTCCAATTATTGAGAAAGTTCATGATAGTCGTTTCTTAGCCCATCTACTATATTTGTCAAGCGCTCTAGGAAGCTATCTTCCCTCTCAGCATTAGCTATGGTATCCCAATTGACCATAAATAAGTCTCTTTGGGTTTTTTACGTTCCTTCACTTCTTAATTACTAGAATTTGACATAGAACAAGTAGCAGTAGCTTTAGGCCGCAATTTTTTTGAAATTTGCCAACGACAAAGGAGTTGGGAAAAGGTAGGGAAGACTCTTGTTATGGCATTTTTCAATGAAAATTTCTTGTCAGTAATGACAACTCGGGGCTTTAAGATATGAGCCGTATATACTCTCTTTGACTGACAGACAGCAAAAGTGTAACTTCCTTCGTCTTTTTAACTTAAGAAACAAAGGGATATTGTAAAGTTTTCATCTAAGTCATTTTAGCCAACAATGTGTTAAAGTGGCATTTCAAATTTTTTTGTTTTATGATTGCAGTCTATTAGAAGTACATCAGGAGCTTGCTCGAAGGGAGCCAAGCAGGTTGGGTGCATCATAAAGTGACTTTTTTGATATTTTTCACCATCTACAATTTGAGTTTCAATCTTAAATTGATATTTCTCTCCAAAATTAAGACCGTGGTTTTGAAGAGCTTCGAGCAGAGCCTCTAAGGGGCTTAGACCGTTTAATCTCTCGGTCCTCCATTTCTGCCGCTCATTACAGACATCACAGTCAAGAATTGTGACCCCTTGTTCATGAAGAGTAGTTAGGTTTTGCTTAGAATCAAATTTTGATGCTGTGAGGTCACAAAATTTTTTTTTTTTTTTTTTTACATCATCGCTACGACACTGGAGGATAGGACGAGTAAGTTGAGATTCTAAGGGCCCATCATTGTGTTGAGCGCTGGAATCAACTTCAAGATCCCAGCCGACGTTTGTTAACTTGAGGTCTGATCACCACTGACAGTCCATTTTTCGACCATCTGTTTTACGAATTGTTGCCCTTGCCGTCGGTTTATCAGATCTATCACACGCCAGAGTGTATCTACGCGCAGATTTCGATGCTTTTTTATGAAATATTGTCCGAGCTTTAACCATAGCATAGTTATCAGAAGTAGCATATGCTGATACGGATTCATTGGTCTCTACACAGGTCTCGAAGACTTGGTTTGGAGGATTTGATTGGGTCATTTTTATACAGGTGAACTATGAGCGCAAATTATGTCATGGATTATTACAGTTCGCGTAGAGGTTTTTGATTTGATTTGATTTATTTATAATTTTTAGATGGTATATAGAGGTGGACCGTTTGCTGTACATCAAAAGTTAATTCAAAGCAAATGTTTTCATGGGTGTCTGTGAAGATATTGAATCAAAATATAGTAAACTACGTGTATCATTCTTCTTGTTGTCCTAGGCAACGCGAAATGAGCTAAGGTTGATCCAGCCAATTATAAATGGGAAATTGATAGGGGTAGTATGGTTAGTTCAAGTCTCAAAATTAACCCCGGCACAACATCTTATCCATGGGTCCGAAACGTGCACAGACAAATTAAAGCATGGAAGCATTCGAATATCCCTTGAGTAAAGGTGGTAAGGCAGGCCCCACTTTATTCCAGATTCGCTATGGGCTCATCAACTAAAGTTGGTGCTGACCACAGTCTTCCCGCTTTTTCAAATTTTCGTAGAAAATCACTCACAACTCACCCAGTTTTAAAATTTTTTTAAAAAAATTAATTTACACTGTAAAGTCGTTTCCAATTACAAAAAAGCTAGTTAAAATTTATCAATGGCTGTGGTCATACTATAATGAGTAACGCTGGACAACTTCTAAACCTAGACCATAGACTCGCTAAACTTGAGATTCGCTTAAGACCAAAACGTCATAGTCTGGCTATTAGAGATTAATCAAGAGAAATCCGATACATCATTCCCAGACTCCTTCTTAATGCAAGAGTGATGGAGATGCCGAAGTAAGGCGCTGGTGTCATTTTTCTCCTTACACTGATCCAAGGCTTACACAACAGCCTGACCAAAGTCTAATGAAACTTCCCATAATTCTATGTCGTAAAATATTACATTCAAGAAGAGAAGAAGTTCAAAATGACGGCACGAGAAACAGATTGGAAGTACCTAATTTCATGCGATCATACCATCAAATTTACAACTTGAAAACAGAATGAAAGATTGAAATAAAGATTGATAAAAGCAGATAAAAACTTTAGTCTTCAATACTTTGTCGGGCCCCATCAGCATCTATAACCGCCTAACATCTAGCCAGCATAGTCTCAATGAGTTTGACAAAGTATTCAGAGGGCATAGAGTCCCACGCTTCCGTCACATTCACTCAAAGTGTATCTCGAGATTGTTGATATCGAGTCTCATTCGACGTTCTGAGGTTGTTGGTGAAGGACAGTCGGTGGCTGATCGGGGTCATCACATTCTACAGTCAAAAGTCCTCAACTGACCCGGAGCCTAGTGAACTCTGGATGACGAGAGAAGACGAGTAAGCAAATTTATGGAATAAACGCTATCAAAGTTCTTGCATAACCCATTCACTGGAAAAGACTGAGTATTGTTTTGACATATCTGAAAGTGTACTTATAGTCTGACAGAAACGATGATGATTGTCCTTCAACTAGCAAGACAAGTTCAAAGCGAAATGTTGTGTTTATAGGGAGAAACTAGTTCTTACTATCTACTCATAATTTAATGCCGTGTAACTTTGTGTCATATGATATGCTATAACCCTTGAATTACGAAACTTATCCTGAGGCCAAATTTCATATTTATTAGGTAAGAATCACGCGGCCGGACTTTTTGTTTGGGGTTTTAGCGAAGGCTTCCGTCAGTCTAGATGATCAGTTGCAAATTAGGTTAGCAATAGAATTTAAGCGAAAGTGGTCGGCAGGTGGCTAATCCTACTTGTGATACTTGGCTACGCCCCAGACTAGCTTTGGTTTCGCGGCGGGCTCACCAACTTAAGTTGATGTTCACCTCCATTTCCCACCTTTTTTTTTTTTTTTGAATTCCACACATAAAATCTCTCATATCTCGCCCAATTTTAAAAATTTTCCAACTAATAAAACATGGATTCTCAATTAGAAGCTGCTTGTGAATACATTAGACGTAATTCAGATGCAAAAAACTAACTACGGTGGCGCGTCAATTTCAAGTAACACCCGACCGTCTTCGGACACGAGTTGAAGGAGGTTCAGGTAAGAGAGGTAAAAAAGTAGCGACAATGAAGCTTTTAGCTACCGAGAAGAGTGCAATTTGTCGCTATATCGATCACCTTGACAAAACAAACCTTGCTGTACGATCTGAATATATTACAGATGTAGCAAATTATGTTCTCAGTCAACGGTCAGCATCGCTAGAAACGGCCCACACAGTAGGGAAGAACTGGAGCATGCGCTTTATAAAGCGCCACAACTACCAAAAAGCTAATCAAAAAACTCTCAACTTTAAGAGGGAGTCCAGTGAAGACCTAGAAAGGGTCAATGAGTATTTTGTTAATTTAAACGCTATCATACGGGATGAGTCTATCGTACCCGATGATATTTGGAACATGGATGAGACGGGCTTCCGTATAGGGAGGGGTTGGGAAAAATCAGTTGGTTATCACTAAGAGAAAAAGGGCCCATTATTTTAGTATCCCTGAATATCTAGAGTCCTGCACGTCAAAAGAAGCTGTCAGTGTTGCAGGCAACTACATACCTGCATGCTTAATTTTGACTGGTCAGCTTCACATGTTCCACTGGTATCAACAGCCTAAACTTCATAACGACACTAAGATTATTCCTAACAGCAGTGGATACTCCAATGATGAGATATGTCCTGAATGGCTTAAATACTTTGAGGAACAGTCAAAAAAGCTAACTAAAAGTCTCAAGAGACTACTAATTCTAGATGGCCATGGATCACATCACACTATCAAATTTATTCAATATTGTGAGGATTATGGCATTATTCCTTTTGATATGCCGCCAAATCTAACGCATATATTGCAGCCACTTGACGTTGTTGTTTTTCAGCCCCTGAAACACTACCATGTCAAAAAAATTGATATAATGGTTAGAGATGGCATAACCAATATCACTAAGATTGGATTCCTTAGCTGTGTTCAAGAGGTACCAAAGCAAGCTTTTAAGATTGATGTAATAGTTTCGGCCTTTAAGAAAACAGGCATCTGGCCATTCAATCCTCAAGTTGTGCTTGCAAAAATCGATGATAAGCTCACTAGATGTACACCTCCTCCTCCAATAAACCTGTTAGACTCCTCACCACTTGGCACCCCAGTATCACATAGACAAATCTGTAAAATGGGTTCACTAAATGACCACCAGCTTTTGCCACACTCTTTAACGGAATTTCACGCAGGACAAAATCTGATATCTCAGTCAATCTGAAAAAAAAAAAAAAAAAAAAGTTTCAGTTACTGAGATACGGATGATCAATTAGAAACCGCCAGTGAATTTATGAGATAGAACTCAGATGCTAAGCGAACTATGGTAGTGTTACGGAATAATTCACAATGTACGTTATCAAGTGAGGTTACGAAGTCTATTTGTATTCCTCTATGAAGAGCAATGAAGTCAAGATACGGTGTGTATATATACATTATTAGCTACGTAACCAAGTAGTCATAGCTTAATCCCGTGACAGGTAGTGCCACAATTTCAAAGCGACAAGCGATACGCGAGCCGACCGCCTCCAAACACGAGTTTAAGAAGATTCAGGTTAAGACAGACTCAAAAATAGCGACAACGAGACGTATGGCTTTTGAGGATATTTCTATCAGTCTCTTCATTTATTTAAGTTATTGGATCAAGTTTAGGGTGGATATTGAGCCTATTTATGATACAGTAGAGTACATATTAGCATTATTAGAGTTTTCACCTTCGTCGTCTTTTGGAAGAGAAACCTCGCTTCTTTTTTCAGATCTGTTCAAAGCAGATAAATGATCTCTGCCCATATCCAAAGACTCTCCCTACTTTTGCGTAATCGTATCAGAACTTAGGCTTATAGCTGTAAACACAGTGCGATTTCTAGATTATCTGCTATTAAGTAATCCCCAAGACCTGCAGTGGAAAATAAAACCAAGGAGTCGGAAGATGGCGAGTAGTTTACTTGAGGTTCCCCATCGCCACTAAATTCATTGCAAATTGTATAGCCAAGACGCCGTTGGGCCATAAACCTATGCTTACAGACCATACGGTGGCAAGCTATATTCGGACACGGACATCTTGATATACTACTACCATCATTCAATGAAACGTTGTTGTAAACATCCGTATTCGTGAGGAACTTGATAAGGAATTCCTATTCCAATTGCTTACTATCTTCTAGCAGAGACAGACGTGTGATGTAACTTTCTAAGTCTTGAAGACGAAATGTATTACATTTATTCAACTGAGAGATCTCAGCCTGGCACATTCACTTAATACAAAGTCTATTAACAGCACCAGCCACTTCGAGCTAGGGGACAATTAATTCTTCCCTCGAAAGCTCAAAAGCCGGAAAATCTGGTCGCTGATTTCTAGCAGACTTCAAATATACTGTCTTCAGTTTGTTATGCTATGAATTAATATAATTCGTGGTATTGATCTCCTCCATAACTTGATAAATATTAGCTAAAATTTTCCACAAAAGCTGAAATGATACCTTGTAGTGCGGCTCCGTAACTACCATCTCTCAGGTTGACCCATGTGAGGCTCAGAAGAGGTAATATTACATTCAACTGACTAAGTCTAAGATTCAGAAAGATAGGTTTGAGCCTGTTCAAGGTTGATATTTAAGAAATACAAACGCGTAGATCACTAGTTACGCGAAACTACAAACCGGTGATATCACGTGACAGTGGTTATGACTATAATCACGAACTGGCTTCTCAATATGTTAGTTTCCCACGGGCTTGTCTAGTGGGATTGTGTCGTGTTGTTACCTTCATAGGATCAGGACGACTTGGGGTCCTGACAGCCCATCCACTGAGAGACAAGATTGCTCAAAAATTCTTTTTGGTCTTAGTATCTTTTCTGACACTTTTCATGGACCTCTGTAAGCAGGAGCATGGTTTTTGTTCGGATCATCTTGATAAAGTTATAAACTGCCACCTTTCTAACAGCCGGGTCACTTGCTTTCCTTGCATGACCAGAAAATGCACGAAAAGAAAATGCCAGTGACAGTATCTGATTTTTTGACAAGTAAGAGCAGTCTTGATCTCAGCAAATTCTGTGACGGAACAAACAGTTGAGCACGCACGTCGATAATTCAGTCAGCCGAGCCTTAACTTACAACCACTTCGGCTGACGTTCCAAAGGGACTCTGGTTTCAGAACTTGTTATTGTGAAAGCTATGGGAACTCCACAGTCTGCTAAGGAGCGCCTAACTATATTGCTTTGGAGAAATTTCTGTCGGCTCAAGTCATCGAGTATACTGCAGGCGATGTCTGAAGGTTTTATCTCCCTATCTTTTGATTTCGACTAATTTTGTGCCCATAGCGGAAGTGTATTTTCTGAGATGGTTGTTACTACAGTAACGTAATCGTGGGGAATTTCACATAACTTAAATCCTTTCATCGCTTAGCGAATCTGCTTGGCCGGGCACACGTGAAACTTCCCACAGGTATGTTAAGTTACCCGAGTGTTGGCTATAATGCAAAAGTTAAGTCCAAACTTTACCCTCAAGACCTGATAGCCATAGGCAGAGTCCCATTCATTCGTCATCAAATATCTAGATCTACATTAATCTAACTAGACTATTTAAATTTCCAAGTTTCTCTAAACTCCATAGAATAAACTACCAGTCCCTGTCTCTAGAACCATATCGCCTACTTCTGTGGCTCTTGCGAATGTTAAAATTCAAAAGGAATTCTAGCCATTTTAGATGTTATCATGCAACTTCAACTTCAGAAACTTCAAGAAGGATTATCTCACCTCATCTTACAGAAAGAAAAAAACAGACAAGGTTAGAGAATTCCCAGAGCTTGGAGGTCGACTCATCTGCAATAAGCTCACTCAGACCTGACTTTTAGCTTTTTAAATACAGTAAACTGTATAAAAATTGAGCTTTCTAGATGATGATTAGTAATCAAAATCTTCAGATTTACATCTTATCCATATATCCATCGTAATATCACCATGAATATTTCTTCAGAAAGCAATCAAAAAACTTTGTGAACTAGAGGATTCATTTTCGTATCACATAGTAAATCTTTTTGGGAGTGATTATGTTGAATAATAGTATCCAAAGGCCATAAAGTATGTTGATGTAAGTTTAAAAACTTATCATTCTACTTACCCTGTCATTACTCCCCAGACTCTCTTTGTTCTAAGTAAAAATTCCGTTATATAAATATAAAAATACAAAAATATATATATTTATGATATAAGAGTTATGCTATTATTTAAAAATGACAAATCTTAACCGCATAAATGTGATGCTAGACGTCAAAATAAATGATGATGGAAATATGGTGTTTTTGGTGGATTTCGTGCTTATTAATCATCAAGTGGAAAGCTCAATTCTTATACAGTAAGCTGTAAGCTTAAAGTTAAATTCACTTCTGAGGGGCCTTGATAGATCCTCCAAATATACCTCCGTTGTCATACAGAAATAAATGTGACTTTGTGATAAGTTCAATGGTTACTTAATCGTGTATAAGAAGTCTAGCAACACGCAGCACGGGCCACAATTACGCTACAACTTTGCGTTTGTTCTCGGGCCCAAGGCCTAAGATTTTAGAGTTTTATGCAATTCTTTTATTATTACTAGCCACATGGCTGGCCCGCTCTACTATAATTCCATTGGGTTAAATCCGGATGTGGCCAGTTAGCTCAAAGGAAGAGATTCCAAAAACTTCCAGATTCAAGTTAAAGCCCTGCTCCGTCGATTCACGTGCCGATCCCAGCATTAATCATCAGACGAACTTTGGAAAGTTTCTAATCTCAGTTCTCTGTAACCATGCATCTTTCCCACTACAGTAAAGCCACAAAGATTAAAAAAAGGTTGCTGCGCTACACTGCTGCTACTTGAATTTTGATGAGTTAATTTACAACATTGCTGTAGCTCTAGCTACTAACTGATCACTACCCTCTCCAGCTAGCGATTGAGGTGCTTGACAGTTAACAAGACATTCAAGAAGAGATGAGACTTCTGATATCTTGCATTGCATGGCTTCTCTGATGTAGAGCTGATATTTATGACGGAAGTAGCTTCCAAGCCGTCAAATACGCACAAACCTGTCAGAGTCTGTGTGCATACCCACTAATGGCTCTTGGATCGGGCGAGCGCCAAAATAATAGGGTTTCATTGTGCAGCATGCTATGTTTCATTAATAAAATTCAAGGGAATTTGATAGCTTTCCCTTATTATGAACAACAAGCTTAGAGCTCCGAGCTAAGATGGGAGCCCCGTCTCACCAATTTCTACAGTGCCAACGGGATTTTCATACTACGTACTCTAGCTACTCTCATTACATGGCCAGAAGGAAAAAAAAACATCCGTTAAAACTAATCTCACATCGTCAACATAACCTGAATACCTTCAAATTGGATTAGTATGTCTCTTTCTGAGAAGGAGATATCGAATTTTAATGAATCTACACTTTAATTCCTCTCCTTCATTCATTTCATTTTTATTCCTACATTCGTTAATATATTTAATTTTACTAAATCTGGATTGATATTGTCTATTTGCTGTTTATTTGAATCAAGCTTTTCCAGTACCACAATCATAGTACACTTTCAAGGTTCAAACGCTAAAAATTCCGATTCTTTTCATTCTCGCCTTTCGCTTGAGCTGGATTTGGGACGGGTAGAAGCAAAAGATACTTTTAATGCTTCAAGGTTTAACTCTTAAATCAATTCCTTTGTAGGATATATAATATAATCAATATAGTTCTGGACCTGAAGGACGGGTAACACATTTGTGCTCAAGATATTCTCTGGCTCAAGCACTTATATAGAATTGTTAGAGTACTATTCATGAGCGACTTACCATGGCAGTTATCAGCCAGATCTTCTGGAACCTTAGCAACAAGTTCTACTAGCGAAGCAAGACAAAATTTGGGGACTACTCAACCACGCCCATTTTTACTTTCACCTGATAAGACAATACTAGACATAAAAGTGCAAAATAGAGTCAAGTTAAAAGTGCCAATAGGGCATGTTGATCAAAATTTTAAGAATTATGTGGTTAAACCAGAAATCTCTCGACCGAAACAAGCAACAAATTTGTCATGGAGTGCCTTAAGAGAGAGGGAACGAGAAAATGCTCGGCGGTACAACGAACAATCCAAAATGACCACGGGTAACAATATGGTTCCACGAAAACCAAATCGTCCGAAATATATACCATCTCCAGCGCATACTGCGAAGCTATACGAAAGTACACCCAAGGGCCAAAATTTAAGATCTAGCTCCACTGGACAAATAGAAAAAGACGCCAACTTTGATCTAAAATCTAAAGATGCACATTATCCTCAAATTTCATCAACAACATCATCAGATGGGTCAATACCAGACTTTCCAGTACCCTCGGATGTAGGGCCAGCTCTGCAAAGCTTGCTCGATTCATCATCTTCATCTGCAAAGAGAGCTATATCATCATTCTATAGCTCAAAGGCTTCTTCATACCACACCTATGCCTCCAGTGCTGCTTTACCAAGTAGTTATCGAGGATCAGTTGAAATGCTTAAAACTAGACGCAATGCTGAATCGCATGCTAGCTCTAACTCTAAATCAATCGATTCAAAAGCATTAGATATTGAGATTGCTAGAGAATATAGCTTGTTGAATTTAAATAACGTTGGAATTGCATTAACGAGAAATTCTGATATTGAGCTCAGCAAATCGAGGTCAACAGATGTTTCAAATGAGAAAAAGATTAGGGCCTCAAAAATTGAATTTAAACCAGAAGGAGTAGGATTGCCAAGCTCATCCAATATTAATCTCGAGCATGATTTGAACTCAAGATCAGTGAGGTCAAAAGATATAAGATATTCTAAGCTTCAATTCCCATCGACATCCTGGTCGAATCCAGTCAATAAAATAAATGCTAATGACTCAGAATTCGCGAATTCTTCTTCAACTATGTCTAATAAAACTGATTTCTATGACTCCATAACAGTAGTTCAAAAAACAAGATCTAGTCCATCAAATTTTTATCAAGATTATGAAACTCAAAAACCAACCCCAAGAAGTTTAAATGCACTGAAGCAGAAAGATCCACAAGTAAGCGTGGCCAGCTTGTCTGATCTTATTCGTCGTGCATCTAAATTTATAGCTCAGATAGCTGGAGGAAGAAAGTTTGAAACAAGTATTCTTCAAAATTACGATTATAATAGAACTTATAGTAAGAAAGATATATACAGTTTGTAAAAGCCTTCATAATATGGGACTCGACTGATATGTAGTAGATAAGCTAGAACGAGACATTAACAATCGCTCACCAACGGCGCATCTAGAATATGGCGTAAATCAAGATTTTCTTAATGAAGAAAAGTTGTTAAGTAGCAACTTCAAATTTCCAAAGCCAGCTCGTAAATATGATCGTTTTTGTGGCCTATCAGTTATCACTTTTGTGGCCCTTATATTTATAATTGTCATTATTATCGCTGCTGCAATTCTCATCCCTTTTTTCTTTGTGTTTCATAAACAAAGCATAATCAGTCATACAAAAAATCTCGAAATTTGTGCTTCGACAAATACTAGTCGATGTCAAAATGGAGGCTCCTCGTTTCTTCTTGACGATGATACATGTGCATGTATTTGTACAAATAATTTCACTGGCAAGACCTGTACTACGAACGTAGATTCTTCAGTCTGTAGCAGCATTGTATTTGCTGGCCAAAGAGCTATAATGGGAAGCTCTGTGGAGCGTCTAATTGTAGATGCAAAAAAAAACTTTGGTATTCCACTCAATACAGGTCTAATCCTTGCACATTTCAACACGGCTAGCCTGAGTTGTCTTGCTGAGAATGCTTTGGTGACTTTCAATGGGAAAAGTTTCCGTGAAGATGATTCTGATTACAAGCAGACGCGTATGTTGAGTACCGGCATCTTAAAGAAATCAGAACTATTGAGTAATAGTCATTTTGCTTCTAATATTGATGACTTTGTTTCGAATATAGAGTCGACATCGATTGTCGATAATCCCGGTATATCTTCGAATTTACCGATTAGCTCCCTAGATTCTACCACAACGGTTTTTGTGACAATAACACCTATGATAATTCCTTCTATTATTTCTTCTGTTTCGTCTTCCGAGGACTCGTCAACAACGACCGTCACAGTAACTATTGCGCCCTCTTTACCGTCTCTCGTCCCAACTCCATTTATGTCGTATGGCTCAAGTCAAACGACTACTGAAATATCTTTAGCTCCTCAGTTCACCATACCCAGCACTTTTCCACCGAATATATCATCGCCAGATCCGCCCTTCTCAACACCTACTCCATCGGTTCCGGGTACACTACCTCCTTCAATATATGTTATGAATGAAGAAATACTTGATTTCGCCCGTGTCGTAACGCTTTTTGTCTTACAAAATACCGATTTGACTCAAGCAGTTAATGCTCAAACTTCGCTGCAAAAAGTCTTCAATAATAAGTTTCTTAGCTACTCTTTGGCTCAGAATCTCACCCTGAGTAAAACACCTAATACGATTACGGTAGATTTACTTCACTTATTAGTGGATCTAGGTGATGGTAACGGGATTTTTGGTGGCACCGTTACTACTTCAAATAATACCTCTTAATTTATCACATCTAGGTGAATTAATACAGTAATGTTATAATACTGATACCGACACTTTTCGACGTTATTTTTATCCTTGTGGTAAAAATTTTTAATTTAAAAAGATTTTAATCACTTTTTGATCTAATTTTTTCCAATTGGGGTTTTTTTGTATATAATTTTTTTGTACCGAATATCAAAAGTTCATTTTGGGGGGGTTTTATTTTTATTTGTAAAGGGGGTCATGGGGTGTAAGGGAACTTTTGGGTTTATTTGGGTCTATTTAGATATTTTCGCTTACATTCCATCCATCCATCTCATTTATCCAAATACAGAGAGTTATATGAATTTCATTTGAAGTTAGAAAGAGAAGAGTTCAATCATTTTTTTTTTCTTCTTTTTTATTTTAATTAAAAAAAGAACACTCGGTATGTAAATCCAAGTTAGGGATATAAACGGTCAGGTTGGACTTGATGCAAAAAAAAAAATTATATATATCTAAATCATATTCGATGAAACTTCAAAAGAATTAGATAAAAAAAAAATTTTCAGATCTTGGTTAGGTTTTCAAAAGAGATTTTTTTTAATTTTTTTAATTTTTAATTTTTTAATTTTAATTTTAATTTTTTAATTTTAATTTTAATTTTAATTTTTTAAAAAAAAAAATAAAAAAAAAAGAGAGAGAGAGAGAGAAAATTTTTTTTGAAAACAAGCTATTTGTCGATTCAAGAGGTGAACCTAGTTGGAAAATAAGTAGTTTTTCCTGTCTCTTAATTCCTGCTTGCCTAGACTGGCTATTCAGGTACTTGGACTTAGAAATTGGGTCTCGTATCTTAATGTATCATACTAATGAAAGAGGTACTATAGTAGCACGATGTTTTCTGTTAGCTGTTCAATTACTAATTTAATTTTATCACTTCTATCGTACAGATGCTTATACAAATTATACAATATTTTTTCACATAAATAAACTTGTTGTTGTTGTGATAACCTCAGGAAAGTACCCCTGACCCCTATATTAATTAAGCGCGGTTAACCCTTGTCCTATCAGATAGTTTCAATCATAGGAATTACATTAATCCGACACTACTTTTAGTAATTTATAATTAAGAAATTAAAAAATTAAACTCCCTGGCCCATGTATGGATCGTATATGTATTTCATACCAATTGGCATGTTTTCATCATTCAGTTCCATACAATCCAATAGATTTATAGACATTAAACTTTGCTCATCGTTGAGAGAGGCCTGAGAATTAATTAAAATGCCATTTTTAGCTTGGCTTGGTACGGAATTTTGTGGTATAGATTGTATTGGGCTACTACATGTAATAATTGAATGGTTCGTTTTAAACCCATTTTTAGACCCTATATTAGAATGTAATAGAGCCTTGGGACTTGACTGATGCTTTTGATTATAAGATTTAGATATCGTTGGCGAAAACATAGACAAATGAGTTAGCTCTGTGACAGATTTTTCTTTCTTTTCATCAATAATTCCTAAATCAAAATTCCAGTTAGAAACGTTTAAGTGTTGTTGAAATTCCAAAATCTGATTCATAACATGACTAGGCGTTAAAGAATTGAAGTTAATCTCCTCTGAGGGCTTCACATCGCTAAAATATGTTTCGATGCTACTTTCTCGGCCTGTATTAGTTAAAGAAGGTGGTGAGCCTTGAGTTGTTATTCTTTGAAAGTGATTTTTACAATCATCTGTTATATCCTCAATGTTGGCTGCCTCTAACTGCTGGCAAAAAGCTCGATTTTCGTCGGCACTTTCTGGAAAACCATTGGGAAACTCAGTTCCAAGCCGCATTATGCCCAATTTTTCAAGAATATCATGAACAACTGGCATACCACGATTGTTTTTTCTCACCTCCCCAAAAGACCAAATCCCCGCATCAACCATCATCTTGTACATCTTGAGATGACCGGCAATAAATTTATTCTGTTGACACTCCAGTAATTCTACGCAGCTACTACATTAGTCGGTATTGGAACAAAGATTATTAAAGGTACACACCTTTCAGCAACCGTCTTCGGCCTTCCTTTCTTTCTAGCCCCCTCACAGCATACTACCATATCATTTATACAGCGCTGACACGGTATTTCACCGTCACACTAATAAATTATGAAATTGAAAACTTTATTGCATGTATCTTCATACCTTAGTCTTTTTGAGTCTACAGCGCTCACATGCCTTGGAGACTCTTCTGTACTGCTTACGAGGAGTTGTTTCGGAATCCTCACCATCAGAGCAATCGAATCTTTGCCTTTTTATAGTTCGAGATTGAATAACTTTTGGGGCCATATGACAAGTAGATATAGTTAAACGAATGAACAATTGTCCCGAAGTACTGAAACTCTTTTATTACCCAAAAGATGCTTTGTGCTGTTACCAAACTAAGCCAGTGTTAAACGATTTTGGTGATAGGGCTTGTAAGAACTTGGGATTACGAGTAGAATCTGCCACCCTTAGTGAGATATAGAGTACTCTGGACCCTTCGTTAATGTGTTGAGAAACAAAACAAGAGCAGATTTATGTCCATTAGATGGATAGTCACATATTATGAGCAGACTCAGGTGAGAGTGATTGTCGTCTGATTATAATCAATCTAGTTAATTCACATGGATATATCAATCACCAACGTCACCCCACCTCTGAGGACTTGAAATAACGAGGGAAGGTTCATGACCTGCCAAATAGAAATTGAAGGATCGTAAGTTGTGGGCTTTGAAGAGTTCAGATAAGAAGATTATTTGAGAACGATTAAAGTGATGAGTAGCGCATGTAGCACTTGGCAACCGTTACTCTAAAGTCATTCATTCACATGGTCTGGCTAACTTATAGCTGAAATAGTGGATTATATGCGGCCGATACTTTTGCTCTAAGACTCCGAAACTCCGAAACTCCGATCGTTATACAAGAGCTCGCTTATTTAAGGAAATTTGTCTTAGAATTACATTTGGGCCAATCACAATCCACAATCTGCAAAAAAAATTTAGTTTATTTAACGACAACTTTGGCTGCCGATTGGACGGGTCTTGGCACAATTATAGCAAAATGACTTTTATTTACATTGTCACATCATCACGTAAATAAACGCGCCTTGGCTTGCTCCTCCGATTTGGTCAAAGAATATTTCCACGTTGCATGCTATAATGACGTGGCAATACAGTTAATCTTGAATAATGATGCTTTCCTAAATTCAATCTGAATATAGATTGGGTAAATAAAGTATCAATACTGCATCAAACGGGCTATATTTAATTCAATCTCACATTAGAGTCATCTAATCAGGATTTACATCGAAGGATGCATGGAATTAGTTGGAAATACAATGACAGAAAATCTGTTTTAAAAAGGTTAATTAGACGCCTTATGAGCTGACCATCCTACGTAGAAAAAATTAAAGTTCAAGACGAGTGATTGTCTGGTTATGTGTTATGTGAAAGAAGGATTTCCGTCCAAGATTAGTCATTGTCATGAATAAGTTGTAGCGCTGGTATTTAGACAGTAATTGCAAGTTTGCGATCCCTGTAAGTTGCTGCTCAATTGAGCCCTGACAGAAACGGCCAATTTAATGGCCGACTTCGCCAGTTGCCTAGTAAATCAATCTCCTTTAGTACTAGCGTAAGATCTGTGATCGCGTGACTTATTACATAAGATTCATAATTAAAGTGCATAATTATATGAGATTTGTTGAATCATTATGTCAATGTCCAAAGTCCATGTGATTAGTAAACCTATCTTATACGTATACAGGTCCGATCATGATAGTTAGGGAGAAAGACCTAGATCAAGAATATTAGCACTCTTTTATTCGCAAAGATATAGCTAGCAGTTGCTTAGTCAATATGCCTGTGAACACAATTAATATTTCATTCGCGAAGCACTCAGCACAATATCAATAATGTGCCAAATTCAAAAAGCTACAATATGTTCATGAATCAAGTAGGGTATTAACTCAATTAATTTAGGGAGCGGTTAAACTGCCGGTAGCTTGTATAGGAACTACTTAACTGACGTTATTAATAGAGTAATAAATTTTCCCGCCAATCAGATTTTTATATCTTAGTCAGCATTTATTTCTGAACGTTCTACTCTTCTACATGTTTACAGATGGAGTACTTTTAAGTTAACCCACTGGATGAACCATAGTCTATAGAAAAATCAATAAATTCATAGTACATCGACGCTTATTATGAACTTTTAAGTGGAAGGCCTGCTAGAATCAACTTCTACCGATATCAGAACAACCCTCTCTCAAGCTAAAACAAGTCATGCACTAGTTCACGGTGGAATATTTCACCATAGATTTTTTGATCCAGCAACCACATCGCGTATGCCTAAGCCCGGAAATTCAGATGAAATAAGGGCTAGAGCAGTGAGAGCCAAGCTGTAATCAGAATACCTCTGGTGTTATGAACAATCTGATTTTACAGATATAGATGTAGTTTACGATGCATAGATATTCAATAATGTAGTCCATTTAATAGAGGGTTATAACATAGACTAAAGGCCTTAACCGATATAAAGATTTGTTTACAAACCTAGATCCTTTGGTAAAAAAACGACCACTGCAATGCCAAATATCTTTTTGGGAGCTTCACGGAATAAGCTCAAAAAACCAGTGTTGGATAATATCTCTGTGTCAAAAGCGACATGTAGATAGCGGTGCAAGGAGTGACAGGCTAAGGTTGCCATCATACATAATACACGTGATAGATGAATTAACACTCGACCAAAAGGTCGGACCAGTATCATAGAATACTATGATATGGTATATCTCCACATATATATTATACAGGATAAGGCAATCCTGACACTTTGATTTGGTTGAACGATCGTTTGGCAGTACAAGCACCGCACCAAATTTCTTTCTAGAGATAAATGGTCCAAATGGATACGCGTCTGTGGCAAACTGTTAAGCCGTACATGATGGTGCGAAACAGAAATCTGATTGGCGGGACCAATTATCATTCTATTAATAACATCAGTTTGGTGGTTCCTCCACAGCCTACCGGCAGACTAACTGCTCCCTTAATTTAAGCATTATAATCTAAGACCCAACTGGCTTCATATATGGTACTAAGAATGTCATTTTTATTCCACATAATTCAAGAGGTTACGCCAGTCGTATTAGTCGAGAAAAACAAAAATCCAAAAAAGTTTCATTTGACGCCGAGACCCACCTCACATTCATAGTTCTTCTGGCACGGTATGAAAGTCTTGAATTAGTCAAAATGTAGTCAGTGATTGTACATTTTCGAAGGGTACCTTCTTGGTGACCAAGTTAATGGCATAGAATGACAATTCCTCAGTCGGTCAACTTCTTCCACAATGATCCGGTTACTTTCATTACTCTCAATGAATTTTTCAACAAATTTAGTTTGACCGCGGACTTTGTGCTCATCACAAATCTATCTCCATGGCACACTCCACCATCGTCTTGAATTTAGGATAGTTGTAAGTAGCCGGAAGTTCATCATCCAGAGAAACAAGTTGGTCTGCACCCGAAAGGTCCTTCGAAAAACTGATAACTATCATTATCTGACATCGAGTCTGTACCTGACTCTCCACTTATACATCTAGGTTCCCTAATTTCTGAGGAATGAAACTCAGGACGAAGAAGTTGCTGTTCAACCCAGTTTGGACAAGATTGTTAAAGATATATCCTAAAAAGTTTGGCAGGTTTTTAATGTTCTCGTCACAATGTACAATGTGCTTACAAATGAGAAATCTGACTAGTTGAAACGTTTTGTACCTACAAGTCCATTTTGTTGGATCCGTGTGGTACTTGAACAAGTTTTGAGAGTTTAATAGTTGGACCTGACTGTCAGGTTTCGCTAGTTTTGTTTTCGTAAATATATTCGGCTATACCGTTAAATCTCGGCCTAGCAACGAACCCTCCCCTGAGTTCGTGTGGAAGTCAACCACCGCCATACGCCGTATCATGCCGGCACAGCAAAATACATTTTCTTACTGAGTAATAACGTGGGCAATGAACATGAGAGTAAGATTGTGTACATAGTAGAACATATTCCGCTGTAATTTGGTTCCTCACCCGTTTAGTCTTCTGTCATTCGAGACACCATTAGTTCGTCAACCATTAGTCTTTTCCCATATCATTAGTTAAAGTATCATTACTACCAATTTCTCTCCTCAGATTCCCTCAGATATCCTTAGTATCGATAATCATTAGTCCCAAAGTTACTAGTTACCCTTCATCAATCATCGATAGCCATCCATTTCCATTAGCAACTGACAATCGCTCTCAGAATAAAACAAAAGCTTAACCTTGGACTTTCACCCCTCATTGTCACTCTGACACTACTTCCAATCCTGCCAGAAGCCTCTTCGCCAGCTGGCAACTCCTATTCTTACATCACCGTCTAGAATTGCTTCATACGGTTCAACCCGTGAGGAATCGAGCGAGTCTTTAGAAACCAAGTCCTCAAGTCAAATCGAGGCCCATTGAAGGAATGGAAGTAGTCATACTTTAACTTCCACTAGCGCGACTCAATAATCGTGGTGGTTTTCAAGACAGGAATTTCTTTTGGATTATGTGATCGAGCCCATTTGCCACTGCTCAGAGCTGTACCAATTGACGAACATGTATGCCCAAAGCCTAAAATATTTCTGTGTACGATACCATATGCACATCTCATTAGTACAATCGCGATGGCTTCGGCTGATCGAAGACTGCCAATATGATCTGGATTTCTATGATGAGCGTTGAAATGTCAATTGAATATGGCTAGGACTACATCTAGATTTTTATCACTGGAAATTTCTATTCGACCACAACCTTCGGATACCTCAATTCTTGACTGAAATAGAAAGGAACCGAACCTGTAACTTATATTAACTTTCTATACACATTACTTGAGAATACACGACTCTGCGTTTTCAGAGAAAAACTGTAAGATAGCTTTGCTCGGAGCAGGACTCATATTTTTGAATCCTAGTGTAGTAATCGACCGTCAGGAATTTAATCCGGGGGCTCCGCCACCAAAGGAAGAGACTGAGGACTGGGAACCTCAAACACCACGAACGGCTGAAGAATCATTGTGACAGATCGATCACATACAGAAGGCCATTGTTACATATAAAGTTGAAGACAAATAGCATATATTTGAACCCATGATATCTACTAAAAAGAAACATGAGTCTCAAATTTATAGTCAAAATTTGATTGCTAAACAGCTAGACGAAACCATAGCTGCAAACGCCCGAATGTTCATTCGTACGCGATAAAAACAAAAACGCATTCATAGAAGTGATGAAGGACTGGTTGGAGAAAATATACTTGAGCAGAGACGCCTTAACGATTGCTGAGCAAACACTTGGTTATGATGTAGTTGAAGGTAGCAGTTGGTCCGTCTGTAAGGAAAGAAAGTGTGGTAAGTTTAAACAGGCAGGACACGCAAGAAATATGTGTCACAATATCACTCTAAGAGCCTATTGTGGATCCACAGCTACTGAGTCAATTGTTATTGACTTTATATCACTTCGTTTGCAATACATGGTGATGAGAACGTACGACATAGTGATAGTTTTGGCCGGGTGATAATAAATGTAATACCAAGAAACGTTTCAGTAATTGGCAGGGAAATTCTTATAAACAATGTTCAGTACGACTAATTAATATCGAATAATTCCAGCTAACTCTTCAAATAAAAAGGATATATTCTAATATAAGGCCATCAAAAAATTATATTTAAGCAAGCCTTAGTTTCACCGTTGCCACTCTTTTTCTGTAAAGATGGAGCGTTTTAATCAAACCCGACTCATCCATAATGAGCTAGTAGAAGCCAGCGAAGATAACAAAATAAGTTTTCTTGCGAAAAACAGTTCTCGGAATTGTTCGCAGAACAAAACGAGATAGTGGAATGAACATACCATAAACAAGTCAAAGCCTCATTCTCGAATGTTAATGACTTAATTTCTGGTCATTCCAGTAATCGATGGGAAAAAATTAGTCATTGAATAGATCACAGACTACAGAAATTCCTTTCCCAGAAAAACAAAAGCAGATGAGGACTGCTCTAAATTTCGGAAATCCTCTCGTTCATCCCAACAAGTTGATTGTATGGCGGTACTTGAGATTCCAAAAAAGGTTGCTTCCGAAACTACGTTCACAATATTTAGAGGCATAACGTATTTTCAAGTATGGGGGGACAACATGGGAATGGTGAGGAGTGAGAATATGGGAATAAGATTTTCGCCATTTTTGACATAACGTTAATCCAGCGAATAATAGGATGGGATTACTAATGATCATTTTATTTGAATTTTTTTCGCAAAATTACCCGTGGGTTCACCCACGGGTATGCCCGGCGTGAAATTAAGGCTCAGATTAATTGCTAGGGCTATAGGTTTGGCCTTCAAATTTTGTCCGTGCACCGTTGCAAAGGTGGCAAAATAATATCATGTCTTCATCTCGTCCTGAATTTTTCCATATAAATTTTTAAGGTTTTTGCGTAGATCAACAGTCAATTATACCATTTAAGGTTAATTAAAGTCTAAATACCCTGTCGAAATCCACTATTTCAGTGCGAGTGCCCTTGTCTATCGTTGCAATACTGTAGACAATGCATCAATCTGTTGTTTTTTGACTCTCTTCGTCTTTCTTTATGAACTGGGAATACGGTTATAGAGTCCAAGATTCACACTGCATGACTTGTGTTGTTATACTAGCCCTCTGATAAGTTGCTTGCTGTAAACAACGATCATTGATTGACACAATTTCAAGCCCAGGCCAGTCAGAGCAAAACATTAAACATTGTGACCACTAGAAAACTGGGAAGTTAGTTTGAAGTTGATTGATAACGTCCATGGGCCGACACCTTCGTTATTTTGCCAATTAGCCAGCGTTCAGACTCCGCGCTTCAATGACGAGAATGTTCAAATTAAAGCAAGATATTGACCAAAATGTTTACTTAAATTTACATATATATATATATGTATATGTGTGTATATGTGTGAGTTTTAAACAGGACTTACTGTAAGTAGAGCATGTAAGGTCCTCTAAATCAAAATTGGTTTTTTTAATAATTTGAAGAGGGGAGAATTGTGGCAAAAGTCACAGAGTTTTGTATTGCTGTTTCTCCCAGGAAATTGGCTGGGATCCAAGCCAATCAAACAAGTTGTGGCATTTGCGTACTACTGTTTCGAGAAGTGGGGCAAGCTTGGGCTAGTCGAGTTGCAATTCGCATGCCAGCTTCTAACCTCAACTAGGCCTCCTAAAAGCTTCCAAGTCGAGGAATTTGAAATATGTTCATTCGATAGAGCTCCTCTCGCTATGATAATTTGCTATTCCGAGAGCAAATTTTTCATGGCTGTGTTGCAATATTGCTATGGATGTAAATTGACCGTATAGCTGCGCAGGCTTTGAGTAAATATGTAGCTTCATATTATCTATCCACTTGAGCTCTGTTACTTCCCTCGAATTCTTACTTATAGATATATAAGTACACATGGCAGTAAACTATGACTTCTGCAATGTGAAATAGGTCAATTTTGATTGCGATGTAGAGCTTAGGAACATAACATTTTGCTTGTCGGATCAAAGATTTGAGTTTTGCTGTCCCTCACCGCTCAGCGTATTGGAGGTACGACAAGGGGGTCGAGATGAGGCTGTGACCATCCGAACAAATAGCCGACCAAGATTAGAAAAAAAGAATATCTTAATTTAGAGATAAATTTTCCTATTTTTAATTAGGGAATGTATATTTGGCCCACCCCCAGGTCTCCACCCCGGTAATCCCGACGTAAATCTTCTGATCACTGGAAATCATCAAAGGACAGATTAACGGGAGCTTGACAATTCACGTTGTTACGATAATTGTTTGATACAATACTTGCAAATTATTATATTAATTACTCTTTTATTACTACTGTCCTTAATGAATCTATAACTATAAAAAAAATGAAAGACACGTTGGTGCTCTTTACCTACTGGCCAAGGGTAACACCTATGTCTTCTTTGCGACTTCGACCCAGCAGTATCATATGCACTAACCATCATTTCATAACATGCGAAATAATGATCAGCTTCACAAGCTTAGCCTAGTCTTCTATCATATTACGGACTTGGGACATCTAGTCACTAGATGAAGTCAAGGCCTTCATACCTGGTAATTTCGAATTGTATGGCTGTTATAGATATTGTAAGTATATGGTGTTCCGAATCAACCTAGTTAAAAGGGTAAGAGGGTCTCGGCCTTTAATTTATCACTTTGCTTCACATCCGTCAACTAGTATACAGTGCAATTTGGATGTATCGGTGGCTTCTCTAGCTACTATTGAAGCGTTTTGTATCATACATCCCGCCCCTTTCTAATTAAAATGCCAACATCTTTTATGACCGGATGTAGATAAATACAGATCTTCTACGGTTGGAGGAAAATCCTAGCAAGAAGTTGGAAATTTTATGACTAAGTTTCAGTTGATCCCACTCTTTCATGAGAGCTGAAAGCTGGTGAGAGATACCACGTGTAGATGCTGAATCGTCGGGCGCCTATGTTAACTATTGTTCAGTGTAAGTAGGCAAGTTGCCTTAAAAGCATTGCTATGAGCATTTATTTCTCGCAGTCAGGATGAGTGACCATAACGTGCAAGTATTTGAATCATTTGTCTTTGTGTAAAGGAGTTCTATATTTTCACCACAGTAATGCTTCATCGTAAATTTAGTCATTGATTAAATCTGCTAGAAGACGATAATACCATGCCTTGTGACTAAACAATTATCGTTATAACGTAAATAGTCAAGCTCCGTTAGTCTGTCCTGTGATTACCGGGGTGGAAACCTGGGTGATGTGGGACGAATATACATTCCCTTTTTTAAACTGAAATAAAGTAGATTTTGATAGTATCGGATTTTGTAAAAAATAATTAAGGAGACTAACATCTAATCTAGCTCAAAAAGGCCTAGGAAGGATTATACGAAAGCTTTCTCGGTTAAGACCAAGTTATTTTTTAATAAATAAGCTAAAAACTTGAAGTATAACAACTAACGCGGAATACCGTTGGGCTTAGTGAGTCCGTTGTCTGGCAGCCGATCATTACTTCTGTGCGTTATGTGCTGCCAAACCTTCAATCAGTTATTCGTAACTTAGCGCTTCTCGCACCCTGTCTTAGACTTAACATGATTCGTGACGTTTCTCGCACAAGCCAACATATAGGTACAAACATGGGACGGGGAATGATGTTAACTGGCTTCGCGACATTCTGAGACTGGGAGTACCTTGTGAATGAAGTAGAAAAGATAAGTCAGAGACGAAGTTACAGGTTATCTGTTACAATCGTTCGTCATATGGCCCCTAGCCAATTCAGTTTCAAAAAATGAGGTGGAAAAGAATAAGACTGACTCAATTGCATCATTCAACATGAGTAGTCTTGAAGTTGTGAAAGAAAAAAAATATTTTCGAAAAAGATTGAAAGACAGTTTTCGTTATTAAAACTTGCTTGTCCGAAGCAACAATCTGCATTACTGCGATTTTCAAAATCAGATCTGGATTCGGTTGTTAAGCAAATCTTCTCATCCGTCTCTACTGGAATCCTCACAAAGAAGATAACCTCGTTACGGTCTTTACTATCACATTAATCTAGCAGATTGTCTTGTTACATATTTCGATTAGATTTCTATCGCAATATTGTAGCGAAGATGAGAGCTGTCCTCCCGATTTCCACTATTCTTCATTTCACTGTCCTCTTCCAGCTTTCTGGCGCATTTCCGATCCAGGACCTCTTTTATTCCTTAGCATCTCCATCTGATGTAATAGAGGAGAGTTCATTTTCATCGATTTCAACATATGTCTCCAACTTTCTATCAACACATAAAATTGCCATTCCTCAATCAAATCTTAAGTTTTTTTCTATAATAAATGATTACTCCTCTTCTACATACGAAGAAGCTCTTGAAACCTTCAACTCTATGCTCAATTTGATCCCCTATTCCTATAGTCCACAAGAACTAGATGCAATTTTGGACCAAGAAGAAGAGAGATCAGGGCCCGAGCATTGTGACAACAAAATTCAAGAAGAGCCAGAATTAAGTGAATACAGTCCAGGATGGGATCAATTCAACCAACCCCTAGAAGCTGTGCTAGAAAAAAATCAAGAAGCACATGTAGTTGGACATACAATACTAATATCCGATTTAAAAGGGCGTAGCGACATTGTTGTTGTTGGTATTGTACTACTCTTTTTGATTACTTGCTTCACTATTGAAATGTCAAAAAGATGGAATCAATATCGTAATAATCTGTAAGTTTTCATATCCTAGCTTTTCTCTTCTGTATTATTTTCTTTCGTGAATATGAATCTATCTGTTATCTGCTGAAGACTTTCCTTGATTATTAATATTCACAGGAAAAATTACCGAAAAAATGGGATCCACCTCGGCAAGGAAAATATGTCAGACTCTTTTGACGAAAAAAAATATTTATCTTCTTTAGAGGCCCTTCAATCATACAACAGTGGGGATGAAGAAAAATTACCAACTGGACCATAGATTTATTCTAAGCATGACAATAAGAGGTAAAAAGCCTCTATTAACTCCCTACTACAACACAGTGATGGAAAGTAGAGACATATAATAACAGCTGTGATATTTTTCATCCCTCTCTAGTTTTCAGAAGCTAGAGACCTTTTTCGTCAGCTTCTAGAATCGAATTTTGTCTAGAGTAGACATCAGAAATTTGTAGAATTTATCCAATAAATGGGCGAGGCAACTTTGGTACAGACGGGTCTAGGGCCATGGATTTACATGTTATTTGCCCCATAGGTACGGTTTTTATCTCTATGCGAATGGTGCCGCTAGGGACTTTTCTTCCCTTTTTTCCTTGTCTTAGCATATTAAAAATCACGCTGGAAAGTCACGTCGAAAATACAGTGTTCATTGATAGATACCGGATATTTGACTCTGCGAGCAAGACCCCTCATAGAGAAAGCTTTATAGAATAAAGCATGAATGAAAAAAAATTATAAAAATTATAAAGAAACGTTTATTCACATAAATGCATAAAACAGACATATTTTATTTGACTTTACATGAGTTTTAAAAACAAGTCCCCCCCACAACCTCATCTACCCAATTTTACATTGTCAGAAATATATAAAAATTATTGTCTTCACCTTGTGCAAGCGCATTGACAATAAATAAAGTTGTAAAAGTAATTTTAATCTTTGTAACATTAATAATTGCATTTAATTTAAATCATCAATCATTCTATGGAATCTGCCTAGAGTTGGAGGATAATTTTTGCCGCCGACGGCTGCCTTTGACCAAAAAAAAAAAAAAAATTAGGGGAAGAATTATTGCTTTATAATTATTGAGTACAAATTTCTTCTAAAAAGCGACGGAATGCGAAGCTCCCTTCTGTGATGTTTTCCATTCTCCAAACATCTCATTCTTATGTTACAGAGTGTCTTGCATGTCATTCCCAATTGCAACCCATACATAAAAAGTTGGTCATGTGTGGAATCTGTCTGAACGATTCTATGTAGCTACAATATCACATCGAGCAACGCTTTGAGGATAAAAGAAGTGTCTGCAATCAAGATTTTGACGCTGACATGCCAAAAACCCAAGCTTTCTAGTGGATTGAAGCCTACAGGTATCCGTTTCATAACGAGCAAAAAGTTAAGAACTCCGATAATAGTCGCATAGCATGATCTTCTTAGGAAGTTGGCTGTAAAGCTTCAATTAGAGTATAAAATTTTTTTTTTTTTTTATATTTAGAAATAACTTTTATAACCTGGAATATAAACCATACTGAGCATGTTACCTGCCCAAGAGAATTTTGGCGTTAAATGCGTTTAATAATTGAGGTTCGAGAATGTTTACAGAATACTGGAAACTTTGGCATTGATTGGAAAGCTTTCCGACAGCTCTATAGAGGTATTTATTAAACTCTCCACGAATTTTTTCCAATAAAATATGCTTTGATGAGCCAGTTAAAGTTTCTGGGCTTTTTCAATTTTTGCCGGAAGCAATTTAAAGGCTTATTTCAGCATCATACAGAATTTTGGAAGAATTTGGCGATCTACGCAGAATCTATCTACTAGAGAAGCCACTCGGGTTAAGTCTTGAGCCAGAAGAATGTTGAGCTCCGAAATGCAGCAACTAATGACATTAAGGAAGTTGTGTATACCACATGTATTGTTAAATCTGACGATTTATGGTGTAGATTTAATGAGACTGACAAAGACATAAAAAAATTTCTAGACTCATCTCTTTCGCCAATGAACGTCACATACTTATAAACAATGGCAAGTAAAGAAAAATATTTATTTGATTCTTTTGAAGAGGAAGGCTAACATCCAGACTGGTCCGGAATATTCAATACCAACAGAATGAATTACATCAAGTCTTGGCAAAATACAGTAAAATCAGCCTGCCTCGGAATACCCCGGATTCAGCGCATAGAAAGCCTAGTTTAAAGGTTACCAAGAGAAGTCATCTTTGGTTGCATCCCTAAATTTGGGCGGGTGCGGAATAGCCTCTCTGAAAACGTTCAACCAATATGGATAGCGAGTAATTTGAGTTGTGTATCTAGCTGTCAATTGAAGTTGATGCGAACATTGTGTAGCGAAAATTTGACTGGACTCCATTGGGGACGAAAATCATGTCGACATCTTAGTCATTAATTTATTTCGTCGAAATGAACTGAATTATACAATCCTTCCCGATCGCTCAAATCCTATTGTAGGATATAGTTGTCAACTTATGGCTCAACACAATATTGTTTGTAAGCATACATTTCTAGTGGAGCGTATTCTTGAATGTAGCGTTTTCTTCATTGTAAGAGACATTCCTAGAGTATTCGTAGAGAATGCATAAATCTGTGATGTGCTTAACATAAAAGTACATTCTACCAAAACAAATTTGGGCCATAATGATAACCAAATTATTGAGAATATATTCTCATATATTCTCATATATTCTCATATATTCTCATATATTCTCATATATTCTCATATATTCTCATATATTCTCATATATTCTCATATATTCAAGAAGATCTCACACCAGATCAAAAGGACATCATAGAGGGTATTTTGCAAAGCTTGGAATCTGAATGGGATGGTGATCAATAATTTAATAGGTGTTTTTCATTCAGAAGCTCTTGCAGTTCTACAATTTAAGGTAGATTAGACAACCTGGGATATCAGGGACAAGAGATTATTTTTGGTATATAAACGTATTTGGACTGTGGTTGAACTGTGGTTAAAGAATTGTAAAACTTGTTTGAAGTCTTGGAAGAATCTTACATCAAACATCGATACATTTAATCTTGATTTAATTAATAACCATGCCAGGTTTGAGCTTGACTTGAGAAAATTATGAGCTTTCAATGTATAAAAATGTTATGCTGATTTTTGGGTGGGTAAATAAGTTCTCTCCTCGATTCACACCATGGTGTGAGTATATTGAGACCCACGTCTATGATAAGAGTATTACTAAGCAGTATGAGCCAATCCATAGGGGTGGGCGTTTGGCTGCCCTACGCAGGTTGGAAGAAAGGCATGTCCCTCAGATTTAGTAAAGACTGCATTCTAGATTCAAACCCTCCAAAAACGTTTACGCAAGTCTTCGATCCTCGACGACAACAACTTCCAGTGAATTAGTCGCAACATAGCCTTTGGATGATCTGAGAGCATGTAGAAGAAAATACTCTCTTGCGTTGTTATGGAGATTGACGGAGCTTCTCCTCCCCCTAAACGGGAGAATACCCCATCAGCTTCGATCAATCTTTCATTAATTCCGCAAAAGCGTACCCAAGAAGATGGCTATCTCCCTGCCGTTTCATCTCCCCTCAACCCAGATTTTAAAACGATAAAGTCACAAGAAGAGGTGCCATCAGTACAACGTACTGTGAGGGTAAAGAAAGAATCACTAAAGAAACGCGAATCAAAAGGGAGTGCAAGTGGGGAAGCGAATACTCGGGACAACAACCTTGATCGGTCTTCAGTTAAAAACAAGAAGAAGAAAAAGCCTACAATTGAGATTGGACCTCTTCGTTATAAACTGGCGACAATTCCTGGTTACAATGACTTTAAATCTCCCCAAATTCCAGGCTTTAATCCCGTTGAAAAAAAAATTGTTACCGATCAGACTGAAGTAATCTTTAACGAAACCTTTGATCAGTATGTTGTTTTTTTCAAGTAAAGATAAATACTAAAATCATATAGCGTGTTTAATAAAAAGAGCTTTAATTACACAAGTGCCGTGCCTGATCCGATATTTCGACATTCTCTCCTTTTTCGACAATCGGAAGTTCCTCCATATAATGCACGTTTTAGTTTTGAAGACAGAGCCTCAAATATATTAGTAGATCAAGAGGCTAAGCATATTACAACCGACAAAGGTTGGAGATCTGCGAAAGCTAATGTCTGTATGCGTGAAGGTCGATGGTACTGGGAGTGTAGAGTTAATTGTGGGATACCACGGCTTGAATCTTCTAATGCAACCGGAATTTCAGGTCCACATGTTAGAATGGGTATCGGAAGGCGAGAAGCCACTTTGGATGGACCTGTTGGATTCGACTGTTATAGTTACGGACTTCGTGATGTAGGTGGTCAAAAAATCCATATGTCTCGTCCAAAGGCCTTTTTTCCAAATGACGAGAATATATGTGAAGGTGATGTCATTGGATTTGAAGTAAACCTTCCATCCGAAACTCTTCATTACAAAGTTGTTAATGGGACATACAAACCTAAAATTGATGTCAAAGATCCCGGAAATACAGGGATTGAGAAGGCTGATATTATTCGAGATCGAGCTCCAATTAAAATTAAAGACTATTGGGTATTTGAGCAAGCTGCATATGCACCAGGCAAGGATCTTCAGGACTGGTGCTCACCTGCACCAACTGCTTTCAAACATGATATGAAACCATGTTCAACTCACCCCTTAGTCCCTCTTCGAACACTCCCCCACTCAAATATTAAGATCTACAAAAATGGTGTTCTTATGGGTACTGCCTTTGAAAACTTATTTGCTTTTCTTCCACCTGCATCAAAACCAGCTACAGTCAAGGATATGTTCTTCAGAGAGGGACTTGATGATGGCACACTAGGTTATTACCCAACTGTGTCAGTATTTCAAGGAGGTGCAGCGGAGGTTAACTTTGGTCCAAACTACTGGTTTCCTCCACCTGAGATACAGCAGTCTATTGATGTAGATATGATGAGTAGCGAACAGCCGCCGGAGATCTCTAAGGGACAGAGGATTAGACCTCTAACTGAAAGATATGATGAGCAAATAATCGAAGATATTCTTGCTGATCTTGTTGACGAGGTTTACTTTTGGGTACTCGACGGAGGAGCTACAGGTACTGATGATATGAATCATATGCTTTATAGTGGAATGTATTTGCCAGGAAGTACATCAAGTAGCCGTGCCGACCCCTTGACGAATGAAGAAACAAAACTTGCTGTTTAACTAAGACATCTAGGAAATTATAGCTCGACTCTAGGTCTGGAAGTAATTTTCATGCACTTTCTTTGGAAATTCATTATACGAAAATTCTCTTAAATAATTTACATTGATATGGATTTCTTAATTCTGAGAGACATACATAGGTTAATAAACTATATTGAATGGAGACTCAAAAACTTACATAGGAGAAAATAGAAACACAACAAGACAATCAATTTGAATTGATATTTCTATTGAGTAAAATGAAATATGTTGAGCTTATAAAATATTTATCAGTCTTCATAAATTTTTCCGGTAGAAATTGTCTCTACATCACTTCAAAGATGATTGCTCGACTTACAGAGCCAGTTATTGACATACAGTTTATACCCTCTTAGAGCTTAATATATACAATACAGAGGGGGGGTGGGGTAATTTATATGTAATATAAAGCATGTATGTCGAGTATTACAAAAGGATGTGTTATTTATCATCCTTGAAAGTGAGAATCGTGAATACATGGCCTAAGAGATCCTGTCACTTTTAATGTGATCTTCCTCTGGACGAAGGGAATATTTTTGAGGGATGTATGGGGAGTTAGATTTAACTAATCAAATTAAAAATAAGTCATATGGGGGCTTATTTAGCTACCAGGTAAAATCTATCAGAGACTCTTAAATTTTGGAGCATGATGCTGACTCTGTTATGGGTCAATTTATATGACATAATTCTCTAAAGTAGCATCCCTGTCTAATGGAAATAATGTGAAAGTGACGTCATGAACTAACTATAAATATGATAATATTGAATTGCCACTTTTAAAAAGGATTTAAAATTGGAAAATATGCTGTCTTTTTCAATGTCGGCTCTACTGTCAGGAAACGGAACGAAGCAAAACAAAGAGCCAAGGGTAATTCCACTAAGCCAGTCGAAGAGTGGAAGAGAAAAGAAAGAGTAGAGAAGCAAATTTGAAATTTATACAGACTAAAGATTGAAACAAAATAAAAAACTATAAAAATGTTTAAATATCTTTTGAATAAAAAAGTAAAGAAAGGAGTTCAGAAAGATGTTGAAAGTCCGACGACGACAACGGGTCAAGCATCTGCGCCAGTGCTTGATAGCGCCAACGAAGACTTTCTCCAGAAAGTAATCCAAGGGAAAGGAGAAGAACAGTCTTCAGCAGCTATCTCTGAAGACCTAAATCTAGCGGTAGAACTTGAGAAGGAGGTTGGTGATGAGTTATTATCAGCTGAGAGTAGTAATAACAGCCACAATAAAGGAATAAAAGGATGGTTACCCTTTATGAATAAGAACAAAAAGGTAATCATTCAATCAGTTTAATCATAACATATGTAATGTTCAGGTATATGTTGTTTTCCTTCATCCCGCTCTTCGCTCTGAATCATAGTTTGTGATATTCTGAGTGTTGCTGTTATTGGTTAAAGTCAAAAACAGGATCCTATTCTTTTAAGAAAAAAATTATAGTTACTTTTTATTATTTTCTTGTATCTGCTCCTGAACCTGCTTTTGCTTAGATGCAAACCAATTATTTTAGGCCTCCTCTTGGTCTTGCTAATAAATCAGCAATTGTTCATGATGTTTTTGCTGTATCTGTTCCATATCCTTTTTAAACTTACTTTTAATCCGAAATTTTTAGTCTCCTTAATCTTTATCATCTCCTTGTTCAAATTCTATTTATGATTTATCGCTCATTCACACAAATTTTTTCATTTGTAACATGCAAATTCTCCGTCCAATTTTTATACATAATTCTTCTACTCTATTCATATTCAAGTTACTTCACTTGTTAGTCTTTGTTTTAACTATCTCCTACTTTTTCTTTAAGATTCACTACTTACATATTCCTCTCTTGAGGAGAACCTACAGGAAAATGGACTCCAGGCAAATAAAAATACAGTGACCTCTTCTGAGGCTACCCAAGAAGAGGATGAATTATCGCAAGTTCTGCATGATCTTGATCTCGCAGCTGAAAATAATCGTGCTTGTTTTCTTTCCCCAAAATCTAAACCAATTGTACAAAAATTTACCATTATACTTAAAGATCTTATTAATGGCGTACCGACGGCATATAATGATCTAGTGTGTCTACTAGAAGATTCGGATGGCACTCTAAGTAAATTGTATGAGAAATTGCCAGATTTTATAAGAGTTTTGGTCGCAAAGCTCCCAGATAAGATGAAATCCCACTTAGCTCCTGAGCTTGTAGCTGTAGCAGCTCAAGCGCCTACGCTTGCATTGGGATCCGGAATCAATATCAAAGAATTAATTTCAAAGCCGGGTGCTATTTACACAATGCTTAGGGCTATCATGAACGTACTCAAGTTGCGATGGCCTGCCTTCATGGGTACAAACATACTGCTTTCTATGGGGCTGTTTGTGCTGCTTTTTGTGTTCTGGTATTGTCATAAGCGTGGCAAAGAAGAGAGATTGAAACAGGAATCAAGGCTGAACGATGAAGGGCGTGTGGAGGAGCTGGATGATGATCCAATGATTGACACCCCCTAAAGTTGCAGCTGAGCGAAGTTAGCCACATACACGGAGTTAACGACTGAATTAAGTCATGGAAAAATTGAAAAATTGTCTCATTCAAGATTCTCAAGAAACGTAATATGGTGAAACAACAAATCTACCTAGATTTGAATTGTTAACAGAAATGTTTATTTTTCAAATGCAGTGAACTCCCTTTTTTTGCTTCAACGAGTTTTCACTTGTCATAACAAAATATCAGAAAAAAAAAGTCAAATAAGTATATTTAAATTCACCTAATTGAAAGTTACAAACATACCTCAAAAAAGGAAAATCGAGAAAAAATAAAAATTAGTTCAAACATATCATTTCGAGAATTTGAGGAATCTCTAAATTGTGTGGTTCTATACGTGCCACAGATAATTTTGTTTTATTATTGCTTTAAAGATAATTAGCAACCTCAGTCCTGTTGAGGTTGATTACACTCATTGATCGGTCAATTTTTATTTACTTTCAAACACATTCTTAGGTTCTAAATGAACTTGTTTGATGTATGCCGAAGTTGCTCAAAAAAAAGCGGACCTATTAACAAAACAAAGATTTATACTGGACAGGAGGAATTACCTCTATTTGTTTGTTTTTCAGTGATATCTTCTCTATCTTCCTCTTTTTTAGTATCGTCACATACTTATACTTCTTAAGATTGACCATTGATATAGCTTACGATGCCTTTGTCCAGCTAAGGTAGTCAGTCATTTGAGTGTTTTTATAACCCGAAAAAATACCGAAATATTGCCAATAGTTGAGGCGAACACGCCGTAACTCGCGTGAAGGTTAAGATTAAGCACAGAGAATGACATTGAATGAAAGAAGTTTCCGATAAGATTGAAAAAAGTATACACGTAAATTTTCCTGTATAGTATTATTATAATTCCTCTCATTCTATCAATCTTATAATTTTTTTTCTTGTCAATACATATTACTCGGCGAGCGTTCCCGTCCTGATACTTTCCGTATCTGGTCCAGGTGCATTCATGCATTCATTCCTCTCCGTATTTATATTCCTGGGCCCATTAATATTCTTTTTCACTCTCGAATTCTTTAAATTTAAGATATTTGGAAGTTTTTTTTTTTTTTTTTTTTTTATAGCAAGAGAAAATATAATTTTTTTTTTTTTTTTTTTTCTTTT
>QVIK01000184.1:3995-19579 GCA_003957845.1 Oidium heveae
GGGGGGGCAGGGTATGCAGTTGATATTTCCTTGGCCAGCCTTGGCAGCGCATGGAAAGAACATTCGATCTCGCGGACGGGCTCTTAATTCTCGGCCCCCAGACCCTGCTGTAAGGAGCGTCATATCTGTATAAATCCAAGTGGCAATTGTGCATCAGACCTGACTCATCATTGCTTACTTAAGCTTTGATCTATAGAACATCTGTCTTAAAACCTAGAATTGCATGTTCTGGTTATCCAGCCAACAAGGGGAAAGAATTAATGTTCAGATCACTCTTAATTAGAATTCCTATCTATTGGGTCTGGCATTGAAATTAAATCTAGTTTCTACATACGGATGAATGCCACGGCTGTTAATAGTTGGCAATCGAATGGAATTGGGCTAAAGTAGATATGCGGTGTTTCGCCCAGAATAATTCAACTGAGTTACCGATTGATTCAATGCTCAAACATATATAAATATGTGTGAATAATTGAAGACAGACGAATGTGAGGGAGGCACTTGGTTGAGAAGCAATCAATTGAAACACGATACATGAGAAAACAACAAACAACAATTGTGCCAGAGCATTCGGAAGTTGACTATCATTATAAACTGTTATGTTTCATCTACCCATTTCCGTAAATTTCCGTTCTTCCATTCTACCGACCAAGCGAGAAATTATTGATGGTTATGAGCACTATGACTCGCGTGCTGAGTCAAGAAAGCTCTTGGCTCCCACCCAGATGACAATTGAGAGGCAAGAAGTTGGGCTGCCGACGTATGAAAATTGGGTTGTTTTTTCATGTCTTCTGTGGGTTATAAGTCAAGCTATCGTCGTTCATTTGTGATGAGAAAGGCAAGATGGCTTACAAGATATGATATGTGATGCCAAGGGACAGGTTTACTTTTCCTGACTAAGCGTTAACAACGTCTAGGCCCTAGCCCTTAGCTGGGGTCGGATGCTAGCTAGTGTGGTGTAGGGTCCAGGTCCGGGTCCGGGTCCGGGTCCTTCTCCCAAGTCAGGACTGGGCAGCCTGGATGCTGCTCTCCTCAAGAGACAGGAAGGAGTTGGGGTTCGGATCCACTAGATCTAGCCTCACTTCGCGTGGTGGTGGGTATTTTTCAAGATGTTCAAGGCACGTCTGGGTAGGCCAGGGCTCGTAAGATGCCTGGATGTTAATTGTAAAGGGGAGACCGACCGACCGATAGACATTGATCAAAAGAATCCGAAGCATAGAGATAAGTGTTGGATCATCTAACATGTAAATTAAAAAAAAACTGACACTGTGTCATAGGCTCCAGGCTGTATCCATCCAGAGTATAGGAGACCGTTTTTATTGATTGTGGCCGCAAATACATTCAAAGCAACCCACGTCACGAAATGCTCTAGTCATGTAATCACGTGTTGTGCACTTTCAATACTAACGAACCAGATTCATTATTCATGCATGTCATACCATTCATAATTTTTTTGGCACTGCAAGGAATAAAAATGGCACAGAAGGTATCCAAATTATCTAATTTTACACGACTACAGTATGGAACTCCGTTTAATCCAGAGGATGCCGTCCTACGTTCTTGCAGCGCCTGCCCAAGCCTTGTAGCATTTATTGCTGTACTTACTTGCTTGCTTGCTGTGAAAACGAAGAAATGTCATCAGTTGTTCTTCATGCCCTGCTGCAACGGTAGAAAATCTATGTGGATACGCTATCAGGGATTGTGCGAAACTGGCTAGTTCCAATTAGTACCATCCAAGGCTAAAGCGTTCCTTATATGCAATGGAGAGTCTCTGCCTCTCACACACTCCCTCACTCACTCACTCACTCACTCCTCACTGCCTTGCACCCACTATAGTAGCTATAGTCTCATTTAGGTTAGCGAGTTATCCTCCACAATCGAGCAGATCTCAACTACCGATCTTTGCCTTCCACCGCCTGCCCAAACTCGGATAGCTGTGGTACTGAATGAAATCTTTCATGCGCTTCCAAACAGCATAAATCCATGAGATCGGATTAATGCCCGTCGCGCTCATCTCTCCCACCCATCATCATTCACTGTCTTGGCTGACACGTGAGAAAGAGCATTATTCTGCATGGCAAGCAGCCAAACGCGCGTTGACACAATTTCATCTACCAGACTTAGTATCCTTTGGCGACACTACTTCTGAGACTCGATTGAGCCCCATTCCAACTCCCCAAAGCAAACAAGGATCTTTCCTTACGCCTGCAAAACGACCTCAGAACATCCAGCCGCTTCTGCCTCTCATATTATTACCAATACAATACAATTCGTATCGGATTCTTCATATATCATACAAGTTAAAAAGTGTCCTTTGACTTATAAAGCATCTTTATCGATTCTTTCATGATTCATTCTCCTGAACACTCATCATCATTTACCCAGACAGGTTTCAGTATTCCATAGGATGGAAGTCCAATCTTCAATCGTCCAGTCAATACGTACTTCGGACAACTCTCTCTGCTTCATACCAGTTCGTTTCCCTCTCCAGATAAATGAAGCTTGTTGTGAGTGGTATGATACTAACATACTCCATACTTAAATTTGCTTTGAATCAACGTCTTACAGTTACATACCTAGCTGTCTAGATGAATCTACAGCCGGTTCAAAGTATGTTGTTCTTTTAATCGATGAGTGCTTATAGAATCTTCTACTTCAACGGTCTATCAAGTTTAGCGCGGTGCCATGTACAGCCAATCTTGCTTGGGGATGTCTTATGCTGGCCAGCTATCTGCTTCTGAGTTTCGCTAACCTTTCAAAGCACTAAAACATGCTAAGAATTACTAATATTGATTTGATTTGTAGTTTCTTTGGAAGTAAACTCATAAGAGGCATTACTCTCTAGATAGTTGTTTCTTTCGAGTTGTGGAAGACTTGAATAGAAAATAATTCCCTTTAATAATATGAAGGTAGGAGAATATGGATTTGCAGGAAGATAGATAACCTCATAAATCATTTTAAAAATATATAAATGAACATAGCTAGAGTTCTATAACTGGATTGATTTATTATAGCCTGTATTTTAATAAAAATTATATCTACGGCTTAGGTTTCAATAAGCCAGGGATGAAAGAATTATGGGGAAAGAAATGACGAAAACTTAATTCTAAGGCCAACAGATCTATGCTCAACTAACGCGTAACTAGCAAAGGCCAGGGCCCCTGAAACGACGTTCAGGCCCAATTTTACCCACATTAACCTCCTACCCTGGCTGATGGCTAATCGATCTTTCGCGTTGTCCTACACTACCGAGGCTTTTATGCGAAAGCTCACAAAAATGTGACAATCGATGCCCAAACACGATCGTCTGTCAGGCAGCAGCAGGCAACCTCCATTGCCGAAAGCACGTCGGAGTTTTAACATTACATGAAAAAAAAAAAAAAAAAAACCCCCCCCTCCCCTGTCACTTTGCCCCCTTTTTTTTAATCCGCCTCCCCTCCCCTCTCCTGCCTCCCCGCCTCTTCCTCTTATTCTATTCCTCCCCTCCCTTCATGCAAATATTATCCCAGCCGAGCAGTCATTTCTCCTTTTCTTGAAATCAAATTGCGTGTACATGAAAAAATTGTTCGTTCAGTGTATGACATAACTTTTCAACAATAACCGATTCATAGACAAGCTGATTGCAATAGACGATGTTTGAACCTAGACTCAGTGCAAAATCCTAGGCTGGGACAAGAGGGATTCACTATGATCGAGTCAGATTTAGTCTAAATTAGTGATATGCAGAATGTTTTTGAAATAGGAAAAATAAAAATTACAAACTTTTCATCTCATATCTTTAGATAGATCTTGATATTGTGAGGTTGAAATTTGAGTTATTCTCTTCAGATTGATCAGTTGAGTGGTTGGATCTGCGACCTAGAACCGCTACTTTAGCTTAACCCACATGAAGGTTTTTTGTTAAATTTGCGCACTTGGCTTCTCTCGCTTACCGTAGTTGTCGGAAGTACTTAAACAACGTTCCGCCCATGTCTGAAAATTAAAAAAAAAAATTTATATTTCGCGAACCACACCGAAATTTCAATCTCTTATTTAACGATTTCCTTTTCACGACGTTATATTCAATTTTCACCACTGCCATTGTACTGCGATTTGGTTTATTCCATTGTCAGTCAATTGGCTCGAAATATTTGTATCACTGGCAGTCTAGTTAAAAAAGAGAGGCAAAGATTAAACCCCTCGAATTTCGGTCGCCGGATTTACTCTAAGGATCCAAGCCTTGTACGACGTATCACAAAGCTAGTCTTTTACGGAAACTATTTGGTTTACTGACTTAAATTCATCGCTGGTGTAAAATCAAACTTTTTTTTTTGTTTTTCATACTCTCATCAAGTAGAGACATAGGGGAGACATTCAGTTGTTAATCTCCGAATTTAAAAGAATTTAAAACACAACTTGAAATAATCTACCGGCAGACGATTCTTAGCTAGGGTAAGAAAGTTACTCGACACATATAAATCAGTCTTTGTGCCCATTGAAAGGATTTTCATATCAAGAATGGAGCAAATTCAAACTCATCCGTCAAATGCCGCTCAAGCCAAGACATTTATTGCTCCGGGCTCTCTGTCATTTCCAAGTGGTGCTGGTGACATAACTCCTCCATCAGAAGCCGAAAAGCAGAATAATGGTCAAACAAGTGATATTCCACAGGTAGGTCAAGCCACAAATGGTAAAGGGGTGACTCCCGCGACACCTGCTGCAACCCCTTCTGCCTCTCAAGTCGTGAGTACTGGGGTCAGTGGTATTGTACCAACATTACAGTATGTATAACCCTTCAGCCTCAAGCTGAATACAAGGCTTATCTTGCATGTCAAGAAATATCGTTGCCACGGTCAATCTCGATTGTCGATTAGACCTTAAGACGATTGCCCTTCATGCTAGAAACGCTGAATATAATCCTAAGGTACTTGCGTTGATTACAGGCGTTGCTCTACTGCTTTGTTCATGCTAATCCTACCAGCGTTTTGCGGCCGTCATCATGCGGATTCGGGAGCCAAAAACAACGGCTCTAATATTTGCATCTGGAAAGATGGTTGTCACTGGTGCCAAATCGGAAGACGATTCAAAATTGGCATCAAGGAAATATGCACGGATAATACAAAAGCTGGGATTCAATGCGAAATTCACAGACTTTAAGATTCAAAATATTGTTGGATCCTGTGACATCAAATTCCCAATTCGTCTGGAAGGTCTTGCTTCTCGTCATCACAACTTCAGTTCATATGAACCTGAATTATTCCCTGGTCTTATCTACAGAATGATCAAGCCCAAAATTGTTTTATTAATATTCGTTAGCGGTAAAATTGTTCTAACTGGGGCAAAGGTTCGGGAAGAAATATATCAGGCTTTTGAAATGATATATCCTGTGCTTCAGGGTAAGCTTCACCTATTTTAATATATTAACCTATAGCTAACTCGATATTAGATTTCAAGAAAGTATAGTATTGTTTAAATTTGTAATATCCTCCTACTTTTAGACATCTTGTATTTGGTTCAAAAAGTTTTCGCGCATTTCTAGGAGTATGGCGCCGTTCTGAATTGGGAAAAAGGTGTGTGAGTTTGGGAATTACACTTGTATATTAATTTACTTGAAGAAATATAATTTTAAAAGGTACTTCTAATTATAACGTAAAATCAAGATTTTCGGACTTGAGGTTTAAACTTGATGCAACAGTTATAACGAAGCTTAGTCTAGAGATTGAACAATCTATGTGAAAGATAGAAATAAAAAGTCTACCTAAACGTCATATCTCATTATGATCAACTGTGAAGTCTAATATGAGAATGAAATATGTGAGAATTTTTAACCTGAATGGGAATGTACATTTAGCCTGTAAATCTCTTTTTTTATGGTCCAATAGTTCTGACATGGACTTTCTAACTGGCTAAAATCATCACAATGTGAAGGGCAACAATATATCAAAGGTTGATGGCCAAGTTACTGTTTATTTTCTATATACTTTTAATGCTATCTACTGACTGAATCTTATATGTCGGTAAAACTCGGTTAATCTTATCGATCGAGTCTCGCTAAAAACATGCTTACTCCACTAGCGTAAAAATGTGGTATTTATCTGATTCGATCACAGTTCGTTTAGTATTTCTTTTGTTGGACATTAGGAACCTAGAAAAGGGGTAATTCAATATATATATGAGAATAGAGAAGGAAAAATGGGGGGAGATAGAATTTTATACAACAATAACCTAGTTACTAAAAATATATTTCATATACCTTTATATACACATATATAGATATATATATTCCGACTTCGTGACGGAACTGCTGACTTCGTGACGGCAAACGCCTTTGTAATATCACTCATATTACCAACATTATATAATTTGATTCCGGTAAACATTACTAGCTTTGTGTGTGTCTTGAATTGTAGATAATAAGTTACAAATCCATACTAGTTTACATAAATTTAGAGAGTTGAAACCATACTCAAGTATAGTCTGAGTTGTGATTGTTGAATTCTTGATTTACAGGGGTTAGGCAAAGCCTGTAACACATAGGACTTGCCAACAGCGTAGTTGCGATGATTTTTTTTTTTTTCAGTTTAGTACTGCTGGCATTAGTTAATTTATTCACTTATTTCTACAATTATTCACCCCCAATAAGCACCAGTCTGAAATGAATGAAAGACACAACACGGATACTCTCTGTACTCTCTCTACCTACAGGCTAGAGGTACCATCTCTGACTTCTTCACAACGCCAGTCCAAATGCCATACATGTAATAATCATCCTTTTGATTAAAATACGAAATGGATGATCAATTTAGAGTGTGCCGCGACAAAAAAAAAAAAAAAAAAAAAAAAAGAAAAAAGGGAATTAAAAAAAAACACTCCGTATATAAATAACTGGGGTATGTATAGATTCTCTTTCTCTCTCTTTAAAAAAAAGGGTCGTCTAGTCGGTCACATCAAATCTATGTATGTATGTCTATTAAAAATTTATTTTTTCCTTCATTAATGCAATATCTCTGTGAATTAAAAAAGGAGGATGTTTAGGGGCAAAGAAAGAAAGAAAAAAAAAAAAATAATGAATAGTAGGCTTCTTGAAATGATTATAGTATATAAGCCTAATCGGATACTCACAGACATGAGATATCTGGTAATTATATAGAGTATAGTGAGTGGGTGTGGGTTGGGGGGAAGAAAAAAAAAAAAAATCGGATTTACTCGTGGGACTTCCCACGGGAATTGTATTTGTACTACTTACTACAATAATTATTCAACCTCACTTTGTAAATTTTAATTATTCAAATACGTACGCGTCTTTTGGGTCGTATAAAATATATATATATATATATATATATATATAAATGTTAAAATAAAAAAAAACAACCAGTTATCCTTTCTAGCTAGATTAAAATCCCAAGCTGGGAAAAAGTTAAAACATTTATCCAATTAATTAATTGAGGTTAAGTTAAACCTTCATGGAATTTTTGGTTGGCTGTTTTCTGAAATCTGCTAGACTATGAGCTCAACTACAGATTGTTATGTATCGTAAGTTCAACATAGAAGATGTTAGCGAATATTCGATTTATGCTTAGTCATTGATGACCAAGTGTTACTATTATTTATATAGATATATTTCCTAGTCTTAGATCATCATATATATTTACATACTCATAACTTTATACCTTATAAGCTAACAGAAGAGTTATCATTTAGCAACATGATTTATCAAGTTTCTGTTAGCTTGTCCTCGAATGATTTTCGCCAATTACGCTAGTGCCACGGTAAATTTTCGCACACCAGAATCTGAACAGGGCTTAAAAAAAGTGTAAATATCACCTAATCTGGTATAGTCTTTCATAGAATAAGGTTTAAAGTGGCTCTATGCGATTTTGACAGGGCCAATTGCGCGAGGTTAAATACTCCGGAATATGAACGTGCATAAATATTTGTGCACACAAGAAGCCTCATTTTTTATTAATATCCCAATCCACCACCTCCTTCCTGATGCTTAAGCAACTTGTATAATAATGATCATTCACACGCCGTCGCCGCCCACAACCCCATAATTCAAAGTGCGCTATTCTCCATGTGTCTAGAAAGGAGTACTCTACCACCGTATGTCTTAGCTTCAACGTATGGAACTTGAGCCGCGTATCTGAGTTGACCTCTATTTATACCGAGATGTTTAGCTTTACCATTACATAACCAATCTGCATGGCTGAGTTTTATGACTTGGAGATATTAGTGCAGATATTACTGTATTATGATTCTAAAAATAACCTGAATACGTTGATAACTGGATAATTCGAGGATTCTCGAGGAAGTTGATGGTGGCGGAGAAGTTGATTTTGGTGTCTGATCCATCCTTTCGAAAGGACTAATTAGTTGAAGAATGAATTAATCTTAATGATAAATCAATAAAATCTTTTTTTAAGCAGTTATCGAGTGGCAAAACTATGAAGCAAAGATAGTCTTGAAAATGATGATAACAGTGGGGGGACACGACATAATGGACAGGATGAGTGAAGTGCAACTGATTCCTGCCTGAGAAACCAGGCCAATTATTTAAAATTTATCCAGGCTTAAAATGTAGTTTGGATATTACAGCGCTAGTAGGGATCAATGCTCAAGCAAAACTTTAGCGCCACATCAAGTAATACCGACCGTGTATTATGGTTTGGGTTAGAATTACTGGGATATAAACAGGGGGGAGGTTATGGGCCAAACATACATTCCTGTATATCATAATTTTTTTTCTCTTATGCAAGGAAATAATAATATATTCTGGGATTAATGATGGGTGAGGTAGGTATATTATGGAAAATATTAACTCTTCAACCACATTTCATTGTTATTTTCATAGAACCATCATGTACATCATTCGTTCTAGGATACGTCATTTGCATTATTTGCATAATTAGTAGTTACTCATTACTTTTAGGGATATAGCGTTATTCTGAGTTTTATACGTTTATATGTAGGTAGTTTATCATCATCTAACCATCCACTCGATCAGCCACATGTTTTCTTGCCTTCAATAGCAATTACTTGTCTTGATTTGTTCCCTATGCTTTGGAACGGAACATCCTACAAGTTATTGCTTAGGATGCGGTAATTACTGTGACATCAGTGATTTCCTGACCTACAAGAAAGGTGTGGCAAACTAGATTTGTAAAAGACACTATAGGAAACGTCAAATGCAGTCACTTGAGCTGCGGGGTGATTTTGTTGAAGAAATCAGTCCTTGGAGCCGACCAGTTCGTTTCTTGCCTCTCAGTTCTGATAAGAAGTAAATCTAATCGATCATTCAACAAGTCCAAAACTGAAACACTTGACATCAAATGTAAATTCAACTTAGATCTGTCACCTGTTAATTTTGGATCTTGGCTAGAGACTAAAGAGGATGCCAGCATGGACCGAACAACTCTGAACAATTCAATTAACCAACTGGTCAAAATTGTAGCTTTCGGTTCCGAAAGTTGTCGTGCAGCTCTAGTTGTGGTCTACATTATTACTTTTGTTGCTGTCAGGACGCTTCGAAAAAAATCTACAATCCAGATCTAAAGCGAGAATGATGGCGGACAGAAACTTTTGACTGCGATAGTAAGCTTGGTGTGAGGCTATCCCTCGAAGATCGCACCATAGAGCTCACACTGCATCACAAATATTATTCTCTATACGAAGATATTAGAATAGAACCCGATGCACTTTGCTACATCCATAAGTACTATTACACTCAGTCACCTTCCGAGCTGTATTAAAATCTCAAGATATCTGGAGCTTAAGGATCCGAAAACGTCACGCAGTATCAAGTGTACTACTGGTGGAAACATGCCAACAAAAGTTCCTGGAGACGTCATGATGATCAAATAACATATTCAACTACGCTTCTCACAGAATTTGGCCACAGTTATTGCCATTGCACGTCTCATGCAGGAGATTTTCATGCTCTGGGCTTCTATATTTTTGCCTTCATTGACGCTTTTTTAAGAACAACGAGGGAAGTCGCCATCGACACAACTTTTGGGACAAATAGTGCCGGTATGGATCTCTATGCCTTGCTTGCTGAGCTTGATGGAACAGGAGTTCCAATGGCCTATCTTTTTGTGGAGAAAGATATATCGACCGGAACGTCTTCAGCTAGGTCATTGAATCAAATCCTGGATGACTTTCTCTATCCTCTAAAAAAAGAGGTCTCACACCATCATTTGTTGGTTGTGATAAAGATAAGACCGAAATAAATGCTATTCAGCAAGTCTGGCCACAAGCTAGAGTTCAACTTTGTTTCAGGCATGCAGAATGTGCCATCAAAGCAAAGCTTAAGAGTTCTTCTAATTCAAATTCCTTGACACGCTACTGGCCAGGGGAAGCCCAGCCTCTAATTCATAATCTTGAGATATGCTGGGGGTCTATTCCAGATAGGCGCCCTGATCGGAACCACAAGGATGTTGTTCAAAAAGTTGCAGTTGAACAAACTAACTTACATCCAAGGATCAGCTCCCGCAAATGTGAGTCCAACAAGGATAATTTTCTTGGAAATAGTCGCCTCGAAGTTTCAAACGAAGAGAAGTAAAACATGTTTTTGGCTATTTTTACCCGTCATTTTAACGTCCACTCCTTAATTCCTGACAAGAATGGTACTTTTCGATCGGCGAAAGTTATACATTATAAATGTGCTAGTGAGATGTACTCCTGGTGCCGCGCGAAGAATTACGGTGGGCTTTGAGCATACCTATTCGTGAGCTCGTACAAGCCTGAGCAGTGGAAATTGTGGACTCGTTCACACAACGCTGATGAGATTCCAGTCTTGAAGACAACAATGATTGTTGAATCACATTGGCGGAGGATAAAGCATAATATCCTCCACCGCTTCAACCGCCCACGAATTGATATGGTTATTTGGATACTGATATCTCGAGCAATCCTGCAAAAGATAGATCGTGTGAAGGTTATCCAAAGCGGCTATCAAAGAAGGGCTTTTGCAGGCTGGCGAAAGTTCTTCAGGCGGGAAAGGAAAGAACCCAGAAACCAGGAAATTTCCCCCCAAATCCTGCAAAGGAATTATATAAATGCGGGAAAATGAATCTATGCATGCGAGAAGTTCGGGTAAAGCCGGTTTCTTTTGTGTAAGCACCTTGTACACTTTGTTGCTAACCCAATAGATCCTGTTGAGCTCATGGAGGAATTCGTCGTCAGAGATCCTTCCCATTGTGGATTCATCAACAGCTCATTCCTCTACCGGGATTTCGGACATCGTAAAATATTGTTTCTACAAATATTTTAGGAGGAACAGACATAGGCCTCCATGAGATTCTGACAGTTGTGAATAATCCTAGGAACCAAATGAGGATGACCAACTTGTTTGTTTAGAAGATGGAACTCTAATAAGATCAAATGTTCCTGAGATCAAGGAAAAACTGGATTGGTTATTGAAAGAAGTTGAAGATCAGGACGCTCATGACAACATAAAATTCGTGAAAGAATTTGAGAAAATTATGACAGGGCCACTGTAACTTTACGGTGAACTTAAACGACTCAAAAATCGTCGAACTATGCTATAGACATTATCTCCCAAGAAAACTCTTACAGCATTGTATTATCAGTTCTTTGAATAAATCTTATGGTAAGATTCCACCCTGAAAGTTTTCAACTGATTTAACAAGGTATTATAGGTCAATTCTGCCTAAATTAATTCAAATAAGAAGTACCAAAGGCTTTACTTTTTTGAACCTTGGGAATTTGATGAGTTTTGACTGTTTTATTGATACCCACATATGGCATTGGAAAGTGTTGAACGATACTTTGAGAAATATAAAAAGTGGAGTTCAGAGATGTTAGCACTGAAATACAAAGATCCTCTGGCCTCTGACATAACTTTCGTTTAAGTTCATTGATAAATTTTATGCGATATAAACTAGACTAGAGATAGATGCCAAGGTTAGCTTAAATCTCTAAGAAATTTGGAGATCTATGACGCACCAACACTGAATGGTGAACATCATAGGACGTTGCGGATTCTATAATATCTATACCTACGCTAGCTATCATAAGCCAAAGTTATCCACCGGCTTATCAGCCAATCTACAAAGATGAGATTGCCAAAGTCAAGCACTAAAACTAAATTAAATTTTCTGAAATAAAATGCAAGACTACAATGATGGTACCTTGGATCTCTTCATTAGTAGAATTAAATGAGAATGAATTCACCACAATATCCCGGAAAATCCCGAGATCAAAAGAAGGCCAACTAGACTGAGAAAAGAGACTATAGCTCCTATGGTTCCACCAAATTCACAAATTCAAGTTCCATCACAAACACTTACTAGTCATCTCAGCTTGCAACAAAATAACTCTCAGCTAAAGAGCACAAGATTAAGTATCGGAGGAGTAGAGGCCTTAAATATTACATCCTACTGTATATGTGAGAGGTAAATATTGTACAATTTCAATACGGCGCGAGTAATGAAATTTTACGTTTCTTTTTCGACGTGCTCAATCCGTCTGAACATATTCTATTGGCAATTCAAAAGCCAAGTGTAAACAAGATAACGATGGCAGTGTACTTTCCTCGGGGCTACACATTGTATTTGCAGTGACACCTGGAATTACGACATTCAAAAGAAATGGGGGTAATAGGAGGCTACAGGAGTGAGACCTTACCTTCATAACCACAGATATGATTGAGAGTATTTTATCAATCTCGCGCGAGAAGATTGGTGCATTCAGCAGTAGCATATCCCGATAGAGATAAAGTTTATGGCAGGAATCCCAAAACTCGAAGCGGAGAGATATACGCATTCGAATGCTGATACTGATACTGAGGATATGATGGAAGCCATACATCAGAACGGCTGGAAAAATCAATAGAACCCTTGGTGGTCCTTCGGAGCACATTAGTCAAAACCCTTAGGTTACATTGCCGACGGATCTGTCCTAATGGAGTTGCAAAACCTGAGTGGTCCCTCGAAGCATCTAGTTTGCATAACAAAACCTGGCGCGCATGGAGACAGATAGTTCAATCAGGGTCTAATCACGATAACTATAGGCAAAAGTCATTGAAGAAGAATTTCAAAAAGGAGTTGCAACCCCCAAGACTCCCACCTTGGAAGAAAAGCATAGCCAGTATTACTAGCAATTCAGAGATTAGATATTAAAAAAGTTTTTGGAGATTATCCAGATAGGCAAGAAGAACTCCAATATTTAACAAGGTCCTCCTCATTTACCACTATTGCGAAGAGACACTACGGAGAGAAGGCTTTATCCATTGACTGTTCTTTCCTGACATCCCAGACAAGAGGATGATTGACTTTAGGTCTCCATAGTATTTTGAATTGTTTGTGTTGAGTCAGGGTTTGGCTGTTTGCTTATTTTGAGATATTCTCTTCCGCCTGCAACTCGGATTTTTTGGAGCTGGTTACCCGTAGGACGGACATAAGCACCATATAGTTCACAATTACATGGTCTAGCATACGTTCTGGTAGAATGAAAGCCGTGGCATTTACTACATACTAGGACTTATTATCGTTGTCGAATTCGCTGTATGGAGACAGCTTCGTCAAAAATTCGAAGCCTTGTAGGAAATTCATTGGCTTTTGCTTCAGGCACGCAGATGCGTATGCTTCCGTAAGATTCATCGCTCTAAAATTTACGAGTCCATTAACGAATGGGCAAGTAGTCTCGAACAGTCATCTAAAATTAGTATAAAGAATCTTCAAGTTATTACTCCTATGTAATCATCAAAATTCTCGATATCACCGAAGAACGCTCAACAATTCTAGAAGACATTAACTCTATGGAAAACCAAACCTATCTGTAAATTATAACGTACTATGATTATGGTTAATAACTTCTAGGTCACTCGAATGACCTTTAGGCTTACTGAGGAATGAAAATAGGGCTGTTAATTAAAAGATAGATTAATAGTATCAGGTCTTAAGATGCGAGAATAGGAAGAATTATATTGAATACATAAACTTGCGACAGAAATCTCTAGAAGAAATAAATTCGATTAAAATTTTATCTTAAAAGCTTTCAATTTCACATATCTCTGTTCAATAGATAAACATTAAAGCTTCGATATCACGGTAGGCATGATCCCCATAAACATCTTTGACGAGGCAAAAGTTAGGAATTTATTATATTTATTTATTTATTCTATTTAAGGTCCTGGGCATAAGCCATATTGTCCACTTTGGGTACAGGACCAGCGGAGCCGGTCGGGATCATGGCCTTAGGCATGCCCTACTCGTTCACGCCCGCTATTTACATAAAAGGTAATGTAATTAAAGGATAACGAAACGATGAAACAGAGAGATAAAAGGGAATACAAAAGAAAGAAACCAATATTAAGATTAGCCCAGCATTTCTCACAACAAGGTCTAACCCGCCATTCATCGTCCTGGCAAACTTTTAGTTACTCTCCTCGCGTTCAGCAGAAGATGAGTCGGATATTTGGACACTGAAACAACCTGTGATTCGTGCAAATTCGCTAAATTTCTTGAAGCAATTATGCCCAAGGAGTTGTCTTCTAAAGGTATCTATAGTCATACCATTTCGGAGTTTACGCATTTGATTGGCGTGCCGTCGACAACGAATAAAATGAGTAGGAGTGTTCTCCTGACCACAGACACATTCAAGATTAGCATCTACATGTTTTAGGCGACGATGGTACGCCGCAAAGTCACCATGTCCTGTTCTTGCAGCTATTAATTTATGCAATAGCGGCCTTGGTAATGCTAGTTCGGGTGGCTTTTTACGACGCATTTTTAAGTCCAGATCTTGATATCGAACCGGACATACGTCTGACCACCATTTTTCCACCAACTCCTGACGACGCTGCTGCATCAGACGGCGCAAGTAGGCCAAGGTAGTGTAGCCAGGTTGGATATGCCTCTCTGGTAGATCTCGCAGAGCAGCACGGGCTTCAGCATCTGCTTCTTCATTTCCACTAACTCTGGAGTGACCTGGTACCCATCTAAACTCTGCGTTACTATTCTTAGCTAGAGTATGAAATAACTTTACTAGTCGGATGCTTGAAGCCGATTTTCCATTTTGCAGAGCCATTACTGCGGCCTAGTTATCTAGTAGAACGAATATGTTTTCCCTATTTTGTCTCACGGCTAGTGCAGCTCGGAGCGCGATAGTAGCCCCAAAAGATTTCCGCATCATATACTTCACCATCATGTAGTATGCCTTTACCTTTTTGAAAAGTTATCCCTCCGCGCTGAAGCACGAACCCCCCTAGATGAACGCCCAGGGCCTTCCGATGATCCATCAGAATAAGCACATATATCTATTGGAGCAAGGAATTTATTATAATTGATAAGTGCATTCAAATTATACCCTAAATGGAATAGTTCAATGCCGAAAAAAAAAAAAAACAGCAATTTTTTTTTTTCCTTGTGATGTCCTCATTTTTTTTCCTGGCCCAAGATCAAGCAAAATGTAGGATACCAATTATTTTTCATTCTATCAAAAGGCTTAGGATGGGAGCTCTATGATTTTGGTGAATTTATAGACTTAAATTTTTTTTTTTTTTTCTTCTTTAAACCAATTTTCATATGATAAATAGTTGTTGTGTTATTAGATTTTTGGGGGAGGGGGGGGGGGGGGGAAAA
>QVIK01000184.1:19653-54175 GCA_003957845.1 Oidium heveae
AAAAAAAAAAACTACTGTGATCTAATTAAGTCATATATAACTTTGAATTGAGTAATTTTCTTGAAATTTTTGAATAATAAAGATACGGAAGAATCGTACATACACATACACACACACCAAAAAAAAAACGTATTAGCTTCAGTAATAATCGTTTAGGATCCATCTTTTTGACTCTTCAAAAAATTTTCATTCACAGAGCCACCAAGCAGATCTCTTGCATTGATAAAAAAAATTAACATCCTTTAATAATAAAGTCATACTCCATTATTTCAATCATATAACCCGTATCGCGCCTTAGCCAAAACAAATCATTAGCGTTGATGAGAATATATCTCTAAATTACACTCATAACATCGTGCATGCATTCTAACCCAGTACTTGAAGCTTTACCGAAAGCCCCACTAGTAATCCTAACTAAAAATAAGAATCCTTCGCCAATCACTATGTTCGTTCTTCCTCAGTAGCCAAACTTAGTCGAATAGCTTCCATCACCATCAGTTCTTCAATATCTTGTATCCGATTTATTTGACTTATCACCTCATTTCGCTGTGATTCCTTTCGATTTGGGGAGGTGTGGCTGGATCTATTTCCACCGTTTTCATGTCCTCCATGAGCAGATGTGGCAGACCCACTCGAAGTACCAACATCAGTGCCTAGACTTCTTGCAAATCGACTTGGTCTGAAGTTAAAGCTGCGGGTGTCTGTATTTCCATTTCCCATTAAATAAGCAGCTGTATGTAAAGCAGTTGCAGCTGCAGATCTCCGTGCTAAATATGACCTCGCGCTAGCAAGTTTTACAGCCCAATCTGGACGAATTCGATCAGTTGTAATTACGGTTGGCGCATTTGCAGAGATAGTAGTCTTTCGTCTATTACAAGACGTTATTGATAGTGTTTTGTTTTTTTCAGATTTATCTGAAGATGGAAGCAAATTATAGAAAGATTTTGAGTTTTCACTAGAATCATTGACGTATATGAGGCCCCTGCGAAAGCCTGGGGGCTCATATATGACTCCAAAATCTGGTTGTTGGCAGTAAGGACAACATGCAGGTTTTGAAACCAATGATTCTACTTCAAAAACAGTATCGTCAGTTAGATTATTAGGAGTGGAATGGTTCAGCTCGGGTGGATGTGGATCAGGCCTCTTGATCTGTACAAAGCATTCTGAGCATACGGATTGGTCACAACATCTTGTCTTATTGAGATAAGGTGGGTAACTAAGAAAACATATTGGGCAATCAATCACATCTTTGTACAGTAAAACTTCGATAGGCTGACCATTGACATATGGATCGTGTGGCAAATTAACTTCTTTAGGAACTGCATCGTAGTAGTCAAGACCTTGTGAACTGTTAGTGAAAGATGAAAGCATTTTTGATTTGGGTCTGCTTGTGGAGGATTGGGTTGAGTTATGATTCAATGATGAGGTAGGAGCCACATCAGGAACTATATTTATCGGCGGAAAGGGTTTACTGGATTCACCGGATATTGCTAAAACAGGGGTTGTGGGGATTGAATCCGTCAAGCCTAAGTCTTGATCTAAGTGATCTAAAGAGGTTTTTGAGTTAGGTTGCAGTTCTTGTTTTTCAAGAATGTTGTGTGCGGCGGGAATAGGTAGACCTCTACCCGCAGCTATTAACTGGTGATCAGTCCATGACTCTGAATAATCACTAAGACCTCTCCAGAATGGTGCTATTCTCCTCTCAATCTGGAAAAATTAGTATTTGTAGAACAGAAAAATTGACTTTTAAACATACTATTAATTGTCGGACCACTGCTTTATTGAAATCTTCAACCCCTGTGTATACCCCCATCGTAACAAGAAAGCCTCCATCGACATGCTCTTCCTTGAGACTTCTTTCCCTTTCCTTAGCGCGGGCTTGTCTTTCTCTCTCAAGTTTTCTTGCATCTCGTTCCTGCTTTGTCTCACGACGTTCAGGGAGTGGATTATTTGGACTCGAACTTGCTCCAAAGATAAAAAGGTCTGCTCTATTTTCCTGCCCCTGACGTGATGTGTGCGTCTGTGAGTGATTCCGATGAGCAGATGAGGCCGATGGACTTGGAGCACCCGATATAACATTATTTCCGTGGACAGAAGCCAAATCTGTGCCTCTCGTCTCTTTGGTGCTGTTATTTCCCATGTTTGGAGTTCCTTTTATTGATGCCTGCGACCTTTTTCTTATTCAATCAGACATCGATGGCTAGTACTGAATTCGGGCCTCTGGGAGGAGATAAGCAGTAGATATCATTAGAGCTGAGGCTATTCGGAACCAAAACTGTATTGTTTCGGAGCTGGGTATTAAGCTAATTGCGCTTAATGTTTAGTTGCGATGAATGAATCCTTAGTTTCAAAAGTATTGGAGGCCAAATATGGGTCCTGCAGGGTAGTAGTTGTAATGACCGGACCTTTAAGCAAAGAACATTGTAAGGCGCATGATCTTTAAAATTATCACTAGTTAGACTACTCAAACTAGGAGTATATTGAGGTATAGAGAAGATGCAGATTATGGTATTTGTTTAGGGGTGATTAGCAGCAAGAGGAGTCTGTGAAAGACTAAGAGTGACATTACTTGGTCTTCACCCAACGTTAAGACGATATATGCTGCTGGACATGAACTACACGTTAAATACAAGAATACTATGCTACGAAAAAATGATCCAGAGTAGACTCCAATATATAAAACAATAAGATGAAATCTACAGTACGATCCTTATATCGTATTAGGAACGTATTAGTTTAGGTTCCGGGCTGTATATGCCACTTTCACAAAGGTAATCAATGCTTAGTCATACAACATGGAAGCACGCCTTTACAAGCTGACGCTCCAGGTGTCGCATGAAATATAGCTATAAGCCTAGACCGCCTGCTGAATGATAAATTCACCACAGGTCCATCCACTGCACTGTAGAGCTGGATTGCACCATAATCGACTGTTGAAACGCTACGATGACACGGGGTATCTTCGAACTCGTAACTAGTGCATCGTTTCCGGTTGTCCTCCCCGTCGTCTACTCGAAGGGGCCAAGCTTGAAATACTCGAAGTTTTCAGTTCTAGTGTGAATAACTATTAACTGCTTTTGCGTTTCTGAAGAAACCTCAGTCCGGACCCCCACAGTAAGTAGAAACCACCAGCTGTTATTGAATGATAATATGAAATTTTGTGATGACTAGCTGAAATGGTGGTTAAACAACAACTAGAATGTTAGAGAATGTTCTTTTTGTACAGTGATCGTTACGGGCCTGCTCTAACTGCTGCCGATAATCCGTATTCTGCTGCACGTGGCCTAGAATATTCCATTTGTATCACCGATGAATGGATGAATTGAACTAACATTAAACGTGGCAAATACATTTGCATGATCTACAATCTATTGGTTTAGGCAAAACACCCCAATTTTTGTTTTGGCCATCCGTTTCGGGCCAGTCATTATCCCTATGGAATCTCTACTCGAGGCTACAAATTTCAAATTTAATAGATACTTTCCCAGAAAGCCTTTTGCCTGGTCTGTCGAGTGGAGGTCGCTGCGTAGTTACATGAGCCATAAGCATAAGTGGTGATTGGACCTATTTTACCTTCTATACATAAATGAATGGCTGACGTCGTATAAGGCTTCATCATCTATTAAACTGAAAGATTTTGAGATTTGCAACTTGTGTTATTCATAATTAACTCTAGAAGGTATATTGTAGAACTCGAGTATATAACAATGAAGACAATATTTCCCGTGTTTATTTTACTGTTCCAACCCCTTTTCCTTAAGCTCTTGTTACTATAATGAGGTCGTATGCTCAAAGTAATGAATGCATTTGGGGTTTATCTCTTACAACCCTCCAGATACATTCATTGCTTTGAGAACACGACTGAACTATGGTATCAAGAGATACATTAAAATTAGACTTTTAAATCCATTGCTTCAGCGTCTATTTAAGGGAATTATCTTTCAAATTTTTTACACAGGCGTAAATGGGAATGTTGTATATGATTCCCATGATGGGAGTTGGACAGGCCAATTTTACCATTCGTATTCAGATCTGTTAGTTTGAAGAACCTCTAAGTATGATAGGCCTCTAGAGGTGATTGTGATTAATATAGACTTTGTAATACCCCTGCATTAATGATGTCATGGTCTTTTTATCTTAAATATTTAACAGCTAGACTTAAACGCAGAATAGAGATGGCTATTTTAATTATCTACTTTTCTAATCCTCAGATCATATCCTGCGATAGCTGTCGGAAGTTAGAACTTACCGGTCCTACCAACAGAATTGCATCTTGGCAGACCATTTAGTTGTGGCCTCGTGGGATACAAGCTGAGCAGTGCAATTATCAAGTGTCTTGCTGAGACTTGATCTCAAGACTACTCTGGGGGCATGTTGTGCATAGCGAACTTAGATAATATGTCATGAAGTTATGCAGGGACACCTCGATAGTGACAGCATGATTTCAGACTGAAATAAGGACACGGCTTTACAGGCCTGTCTCATTAATCATACTGTACGGCTCAGCTATGCAATTTAATATTGAAGGATGATCAAATCTTGAGTCGTCTAATGAATAGCAACTCAAAGACCAAATGAGGTTTATATGCGGTGTAAGAACACTCCGGACACTGAATGGGCATATCTGTGGGGTAAACAGGACATGTATGTAGTTAGCGATTCCTACCTTCGTTGTTCTGAAGATATACCTTCCATATAATTTTGTTTTATATACGCATAAACTCAAATACTAATACAATATTAATTATAACAATCTACTCGCAAAGTCAGCATCATTGCACTAATTCTTCATTCATAATTATAATAGTGCGGCCATAAAAGAATTTACTTAAGGAAAAAAGAGGCCAATGGTACTTTCCCTCATCGATCGCTACTGAAATTAAATTTCAAATTCTGGATGCGTTTTTATGCAAGCTGGTAGTTAAGACACAACTTCGCCTCGGTCGGATTCACAATTCAATTTCCTTCTACTGCTTCACGCGAGAGCGGGAGTAATAAATCCGTATTGATAAATGATACTTTCGTAGCTGGAGTGAGTAGATCCTGGAGCCGACAGCGACTTTTTGCTGTCCCAAGGCATATCACGTATTTTACAGCCAGATAACGTTTTAGGTAAAAGTGGTGATAAAACTGCAGATTATCCAGATTAGCAAATGAGAAGTTTTCGTTTTTTTTTTAAAAAAATTGATATGTCTGACTAAAAAAGTATTTGGTCATCGTTTACTTTAACAACAAGTACAACACACACCTTAGGTGTGAACACACCTAAGGTGTGAGCCTATGGAAACCTGTACCCAAAAAGTCAATGCAAGGATAGAATCCCCAAAAATAAAATCTATTGTTTGTTTTTTCTATAGTTCTTTACGAAAAAAGGCATCGACTCTTCCATATAGCTGAGATTCCTAACCGGGTAATATGTAAATAGATTATGAGTGTTTGGTCATATGGTTTATTGTGGCTCCGACTACGGCTATCTTCAGCTTATGGAGCTTTAAGACTAATATGTGAATTGACTCCTTTCTAACTAAGGGTTCATTGGTCATCATAACCATTTCAGACGAACTTTCAATATCTACAATTACATGGATGACGATATCATAGTAAGTAAAAGTCTAGACGGGAGTCGACGACTCAACACCTGTATGTGGTGTCCCCTACGAATCTACAGCTCTGTTAATAGAGCTGTAGAGCCAAGATTGAGTCACAACCCTTTCTCAACTTCGAGGTGAGTTTCTACTCATTCCCGAAGAAAACGCCCCGCTGACCTCAAATCGGAATGGTAACAATAATGACGCTGGGTAAGAGGAGGAATTTTTGCGGTACAAAACGCTATAATGATAGTAAGGGAAGCCCCCGTCATACTTCAACATATACTATCTACGTCAAGTGAATATAAAGCTCGTGGACAGCAAAGTCCAAGACCCGTCTGTTCTCGCCACCGGCAGATTTTAAGTTACCAAAATTCTGACACAAAACTTTCTTTAACTCGACATTACTAGCCAGAAGGACCAACTATCAAATGAGTTACTTGACATCCCCAAGTCCATAATCGTATCGTATGGTTAGGCTAGGCTACTTCAGAGTTATCATTCTGGGCCAAGACTTTCCTGACATCTTGTCGCGGTTATTGATCTGTCCCAAGGCTCAAATTAATCGGTGATAAGGGCAGGCTAGGAAGGACAGAATGACTCTCTTAGATATACATAGGCCTGCTGCGCTCTGCTGGACGGTCTTTCCGAACGCTTTAGAAGGGTAGCTATGTCTTCGGATTTAGTCCTAATGTCGTTAGTAGGGGAGCCCCGCACCCAGTTGTTTTTTGGAGGATTTTCCCCGGCAGCGAAACACCAGCAAATGGTCATCGTTTGGTTGACTGGAGAGGAAGGATAATGATGGGCTAACGGCTCCTTTAAGTGTTTAGTCGAATGAAGGCTTGTGGGGGAATTATTGATGGACAGAGGCCGTGGAGGAGGCATAGGAAAGTGTATACTACCCGAGGCATAGGTACATCTGGCCTGTAGGCAGAGAGGGCCTACATGTTTTAAATTGTCTATGACTCAAGTAACCCCCCCCAAAAAAGAGCCTAGACATCTAATCTTCGCCTTAAGATATTATCTTATCTCGGTTATTTATACCCTTGAAGTATTTATAAGTCAGGGGGCAGGGGCACTACTCGGTTAAATGGCAACATGCAAAGAGAAGGGATCCTCATAGCTATCCTGCCTCATAGCTGTCCTGTGGCCATCACGTCTTGCTCCTCTAAGCGAGTGGTTCCTATAACCGAGGGGCTCCTCTAACCGAAGTGAACCCATTCTGTCAATCCAGCGCTAAGTTATTTAAGTCCAAGTACCTACTATCCGTCCTGCCCTATGTCGGCCAACGTGCATTAGTTTTTGCTACTAGCCTAATTTGAACTACGCTCTCCACATCTAAAGAATATTTTAGAATCCAAAGGGGGTGTGGTTATATAAATTCAGCTGCTGAACTTCCCTAGTAAAACGTTATCTCCATCCATCAACGTTTTACCCAATTGAGAATCGACCCATGTGACTTCCCAATTCGAAGTTGAAAATCTGAGCTGAATCCCGTCCTAACCCTCGCCGACCAGCGCCTTAGATTTTCAAGAACATTATCACAAAATCTAACAATCCTAACATTAAATTAAAATCATCAAATACAAACCAACCAGCTACTTTTTTCATTGATTGCTACTTCCTTATTCTCAATATAGTATCGTTTTTTATGTTATCAACATGCTAAAATTTTAGTGTACTTTATTTTTAAATGTGAGTCTTTGTCAAAATTATTTTTCTCGACTGTCATATTCAACTTACCGAATCTCTCGACTAAAAAAACATGACTGACTTCTAAAAGTTCTTACCAGAAATCAATTAATTTATCCTGGATAGGTATTCAAATAATCGAAAGGAAATCTTCTGCAAGTTGACAGCTAGTTCTAATAATAATATTTTACATAAATTTAAATAGAAATTTGAAAATGTTTAATGCAATTCTTACTTATCTAAACGTGACGTGACAGTGCGAATATCTCCCCCTCTCACTCTCTGTCTCTCTCTCTACATAGAAAAAATATTTTCCAGACATTAAACTTTACATCCAAGTGCCAGTGAATGAAACGCTACTGGAGCCAGTTCAGAACCAAATTGGAAAGTGACATGCATTAATTCTCAATTGGGTAAAGCGTTAATGAATTAGATATTCTATAAAATTACACTCTGAAATTTATATAGCATGTTTTTGTGGATTTCTATTGGTTTGATGACCTAAGACAAACTAACCAAAATAATGGAACTAATGCACATTGGCCGACATAGGGCAGGACGGAAAGTAGGTACTTGGACTTACGATCTAAATAAATAAGGAAGCAATTCAGTTCAGTGCCTAAGGCCCAAATGCTAATAATCCGGCAAAGCCTGTAACCACTGATCTTCACAATGCTTTTAACCATTCTCATAGTATTTTCTTCATGCACTTAAAAATTTCCGATAAGATGCAGAAATTGAAATAAATTAAAAATTAAAAATTAAAAATTAAAAATTAAAAATTAAAAATTAAAAATTAAAAATTAAAAATTAAAAATTAAAAATTAAAAATTAAAAATCTTCTGCTGACTTTTGGTGAGCTGATAAGTATTGAATGGCGATTATCCACAGTCTTTTACCTGTAGATCGATGGTGCTATAGAACCTATGAATCTAGAAATATAAGCAAGTCCTCACGTATTTGTTACTTTATTAGCCCAAACAAAATTTTGGTCTTAATTTCTACCCGCCGCACAATTGGGAATTAGTAACAATTTTTTTTCCCTGGAATACCACCCCTTCTTGGCTTACAGTTTCCATGTCTTTTCGTTTCCGTTTCCGCTTCAAAGCATGCACATAAATGTCTAGCTAGTTATTGAAGCTTAGAGCTAGTTTGTTTATAAGTCGAAAAGCGAGCATATTATGTACATTTTGGTCATGAATTTATCAAGTTATAAAGTATAGATCCGATAAAGCACAAACTCGTTTAAACAGTTGGACACTTAGAAATAGTTTGATTGCATTTTATGATTTGAACTAAAAAGAAAAAATAGATCGTCATCCGAACCTCTCTTTTGCTAATGCCTTGAACATCCCTATAGTTGCCTCCTCTTTTATCCTATACTCACGCAACCGCTCCTCTCTTTCAGCCACCCTGATTCTTAAAAAGGCTTCTTTCCTGAGTTCCCTTTCGTTTTTCTTTCTCTCCATTTCCTGCTTGGCCTTTTTGTAATATTCGAAGTCATTTCTATCCCCCATAAGATCTGAGTCTGGGATGTCTGCTGTGCCAGGTGATTTTTCACGAAAGGATTTCATTTTTTCATTCAACTCTTTCTTCTTCTCGAGCTGTCGCTCTCGAGTACCAGCAATAGATTGAGGAATAAGTTCATCGAGAGCAGCTTTTTGTTCTTTTCGGTCAGCCTTTCGAGCTAATTTCATATCATGGTAACGAGCAATTCGTGCTTCAGCATCAATTTCTGTGGATAAAGTTAGTTACAAGGTAGTTGATATGCATTATTAGCTCTGACCGCTCATTACTTGTATGTCCTGTGTAGAAGGTATAGTTGGACCTAATCTCCTAGTTTTTGACTGTATCTCTTGATCTGGTAAAACAGGACCAAAAGATTGATCACTTTGATTCCCATCCATAGATTCAGATTCAAAAATAAAATTTGTTCCATTTTGTCTCGTAGAAGCTAATTCAGATGCTTCCTCAAACGTCTGAGAAATTCTTGTGATGGCATTTTCGCGGGCTTTTCGCTTTGTTGAAGGATCATACCATCCTTCTGATAGTTCCCCGCGGTTCCTGATACAAATGAGCAACACTATTTACTATCGGAGCATGTATAGGCCTCTAGATACCATTTATGCATAAAACTTTTCCATCTTCCTTTCATTTCTTTCTCATCAAGATCCTCAAGAACTTTATTTTTTTGAATGTCAAGGTAAAGCGCAAAGGTATATTTATATTCCTTAAAATCATCTTTTACTAACGGATGGGAGTCATACGGAAGTGTTGGAGGCAATTGAGCATGGTTTCTTTTGCGCTTACGACTAAGATGGTCTTCATGATGGGATTTCAAACATGAGTTTCGATCAGAGATCGAGTGTGTTGATGAGTGGGGATGAGAAGTACGAAGGTGTTTTGTCCTTTCAGATCGATTAATCATGTCTAGACCTTACAGTTCTTTCCCTCTCTTCCACCCCGCCTGGATGGTTAGGAGGGTAGCTCATAATTTAATGGCCTGTGGCGGCTCAAAATAAATTCCTCAGATATAATTGGCCTGATAGGAGGGAGTTTATTTTATTTTTGGGCCAATTGTAGAGTGACATGAAATTGAAGGTAGCATGGATCATTAATTTTCAGATTACAAAGCACAACCTTGGCCTTTCATGATCGAGTACTGCCTACGGATAAATACATTTATTAATTTATTCTATCTAAGGTCCTGGGCACAAGCCATAATGTCTACTTTAGATACAGGGCCGGCGGAGCCGGTCAGGATTATGGCCTCAGGCATGCTCTCCTCGTTCACGCCCGCCATTTGCAGAAAAGAAAAAAAAATACAGAGAAAAGATAAGAAAGTAAGAAATGAAAAGGAAAGGAAATAAACTAAATACCAAGGCTAGCTTAGCATTTCTCACACCAACTTATAACCCACCATCTCAAATACTGGTTAACAATTAATTACTCTCCTCGCGTCCAGCAGATGATAAGTCAGATGACTGACCTGTTAAGATTATGAGCTTACTTGGGGCATAGTATTACCTTTGTAATACTAAAGTTAGGGAGAATGAAATGTTAGAAGAGAAGATTTTGTAATGAGCTATATGAATAAGTATATTTTAAGCAGAGTTACTTATCTGTAGTTCTCTCTGATGCGGAGAGAGGACTACTTATACACTCATCTCACCCCTAGTCGGCAACCACACGTCTCCAACGAGCCCCGCACATATGTTCCATCATATTCTATAACTATCTATTATAACTAGACTAAACTGGATATTGCATCAGGCTAAACTATACTGTGTCGCGGGTGGTATTTCGACCATTCATGGCGTGCATAGATGAATGCATAACTATCTGCATATATCGGATAGCATTGTATCCAATAATAACTTGCATAGGTTGCTCACCTGACTCTATCTGAAAGTGGAATCTGGACCAATCACAACATGACCACCAAAGCAACCTTTAATCTGAGCGACTTCTTTAAATTTCTTGAAACAATCATGTCCAAGAAATTTTCTTCTGAAGGTATCTATAGTTGTACCATCTCGGAGTTTACGCATTTTGAGAGCATGCTTCCTACACCTAATGAAGTGAGTGGGAGTTTTCTCTTGTCAACAGACGCATTGAAGATTGGCGTCTACATGGTTTAAGCGACGATGATAGGCCTCAAAGTCACCATGTCCTGCTCTAGCAGCTAGTAAATTATGTAATAGCCACCGTGGTGATGCTAGCTCAGGTGTTTTCCTACGATGCATCATTCAATTCATGTCTCGGTACCAAGCTGGACAAACTTTCGACCACCATTTTCTACCAACATTTTGCGTTGCTGTTGCATAAGCCTGCATAGGTAAGCTAAAGTTATATAACCGGGCTGGGTGTGTCTCTCCGGCAGATCTCGCAAGGCAGCAGGAGCTTTCGCGTCTGCTTCCTCATTTCCGCTTATTCTTGGGTGACCTGGCACCCACCTGAACTCTACATTTGTATTCATAGCTAACTTATAGAATAAATTTGTCAACCGAATACTAGATACTGATTTTCCAGTATTTAGAGCCATTACTGCTACCTAGTTATCAAGCAAAAAAATTATCTTCTCGTCGAGTTGTCGCACGGACAAAGCAGCTCGAAGTGCCATCGTTGCTCCAAAGATCTCGGCATCATACGCCTCTCCACCATGTAGCAAGCTCTTTCCTTTGTGAAACGTTCTCCCCCCGCGTTGTAGAAGGAATCCCTAGGATGAGCGTCCGGGGCCCTCTGATGACTCATCGGAGAATGCACAAATGTCTACTGGGGTTATTGTACTCGCCCAATTCTGATAAATCTGTATCCCGTCTACCCTTTTTTCAAGCACTGGTGAGTAAACTGGAGCTCGTAGTGGCTCTGCAGGTTAAGCTTGAGGTAGGTGACAAAAAGCGCCTTGAATACGAGACATTTGCGTTTGAGGTCTCTTAGCTAGCCTTGGCTTTGTTTTAAATTTTAATGTGCCTACATCAGGACATATGCTTGCTCTGCTTTGGAGAGGATGTCGGTCATCGAGAGCATTTAGACGAGCAGCAAGACGTAAGCGATACCCCTCTAAGAGTATATGAGCAGGAGGAATGCCCCCTTCCATATGTAGAATTACATTTGGCGTAGTCCCTCAAACTGGTAAAGCAGCCCTCAAGGCCAAGTGTAGGACTTTATCAATCAACCCACACTGAAATGATGTTGGAGGTCTTACGGCTCCGTTCCCTTTTGGTCGAGTTAATCCTGGCCACCATACTTCCGCTCCATATGTTGCTACTGGGACTACACACGAATCTACCGCTGTTATCAATGCTTTTGGGGCAGTTCCTCTTTTGACGGAGTTCAACTACCGCATATGCTGAGCCAGTTTGAGTGCCTTCGCACACCATGATGACACATGCTGTTTGAAAGAGAGATGAGGACTGAAATATACCCCTTACCAGCGAATATAATCGGCCAGTTGTATCATAATCCCATTCACCAGAACTCCAACAGGTTCTTCTTTCTAGCGTCAAGGGAATTGAGCTACTTCCATCTTTTTAGCCTCAAATATAACAGCATTTTGATTTGCCCGATTTGTCAAGTTATCTACTTCTCTTTGTGCTGCAGCGGCTGAATCTGTAACTGTACGCCCAAATCCTAGTATTCCAATGTCATCGGCATAGCTGAATCATGCAATAACATTTCCACTTCTCATCGGTTCCGCCATGTAAAGTAGGAACAACTGGGGTGATATAGGTGATTCCTGTAGTACCCCACACACTAGCTTTTAAGGGCTTGTCACGCCTCATTAAAATCGAACCTGTACACTTCGGCTCATAAGGAATGATGTAGTCCATTGAAGAATTAATTTGGACCATCCTTGAGCTTGCATACGCCAAATCAACCTGTTATGCAGAAATGCATCGAAAGCCCTTCGTACATCAAGTGTTACAAAAGTTGAGGCCCAGCCTTGTGTCTTAGTTTCCTCTATGTTATGCACCACACAAGAAACTTAGTCTGTCGCTGATCGTTTTGGCATTACTCCGAACTGCCGTCGACCAACAATATCCCAAACTATGGCTAGGCGTGACATTCTTTTAGCTAGAAGCCTCTCCAACCCTTTACCAAGACAAGATATTAGCGATATTGGCCTAAATGCTTTTACAGACGATGGATCACGCCCAGGCTTTGGAATGAAAACCACTTTCTCCAGCTTAAAGCAAACTGGGTGGTAACCAAGACTAAGGTGGGCACGAAAAACCTGTGTGACATGAGATTCTAAAGTATTCTAACAAGATGAAAGTAATTTAACAGAGATTCAATCTGCTCCTGGACTAGTGTTGCCACTACCAATCGTGCAAGCCCGTACTTCTAGCTCCATCAACCCCTCCAACCATGTAATGCGCTCTTCTCCTAACAAAATGCAATGAGGAAGCTCATTAAATGCTGAAAAATTTGCCAAAAGACAGTCTCGTAGAACTAGTGCATGTTCTGCCTGGTCAGATATAAACTTCCCTTTATGTCGAAAAGGAGGTGTAACATTAGCATGTCAAGGGGCCGCCCATCGCATCAATTTAAAGGCATCCTGATTTGACTTCATGTCATCTATCTTTTGTTTCCAGTGCTCTCTTTTTGCAGAGGCAACTGTAGCTCTGGACGTTCTTGTCGGTGTCAAGCGCTTGGATTCTTCCACCGTCTCTTGGTATTCCAAATAAGCAGATTTAAATTCTGAAGTCCACCATGGAGCACTCCTTTGACTTTTCTTATTGAGACGCATCACAACTGCTTTCAACGCATTTTCTAAAGCCCAACATAATTCCCGAGCGAAATTTTATGTCTCTTCTATTTCTCACGGAGTTGGTGCTTAAGAGATTCCACAGGGTACGAGTTTACCGATGGGTGAAAGGGATAAGTAATAGAAACTGTACAATAGCCTCTAGGAGAGGGAAGTGAGAGGGATAGCTTAGATACAACAGCAGGTACAACAATATGGACAATGTAAATGGTCTTCGCAAGGAAGAGATAAAGTAAGTATATTTTTTATTCAGAAGACGTTGCGTGAAATTAGAAAGAAGGCAAACTACACCTCATTATATACACTCCAAATGCCCTGTTACTACGTTTTCATGTTCCTCAATGATATCATAACAGCCTGCGGTGAAAATACATTCTCTCATTATGGGATGTAGAAATAATACAACGACATCATATAAAAATAGTAAACAAAAATAGAATGTATAAAAATAGTATATGCACAAGTAACATATGCAAAAATAGAATACTTTTAGCCTTAGTGCTATTTTCGTCCAATGTGGCTAGCTATGACGTACTTGATAAATACTAGTCCATGACACTATTGATATCAAAGGGGTCAGCGAGGGAAGCCATTGTGATACTATCCGGACGAATTGTGGCAAATTAACCTCGGACACTATAAGTTTTTCATGAGAAGTGGATAAAGATTCTGTTGTCTCTCTTGAATGGGGTACAAAGCCGCACAAAGGAAGGTAGTCGCTGGTCACGCACTCTTCGGTGCCGACCCAAGCCATTGTCTCCTATATATTCGTCCACGCCAAATCTAGTGTGCATCCAGCTCGATGTGTTGATTCCCCTATACTTAGGCACGTAAGGTGGTGTTTTTCCGCCCATTTATCTATTTCCTCTCTTTGACCATAATAGCTGCTGGTATTAGGCTGCCGGGCCCAGTAAACTGAGTTAAAATCACCTATTGCAACTGTTTTAGATGTAGGCGTCCAATTCAGGAGAGGTTGTACAGCGGAGGGATCATGTGGTGCTTTATAAACATTGAGAAACATGATACCATTTACTTCCACCCAGCAACAGTCACCGATAGGGGAGGCTGGTTACTTTTGAAATGAATGAATTCTATTGGGTTCTTTTCTTACGTATATAGCTGCCCGAGGCCGAACGTTTTCACCTCCAAAAGGAAGGTATGAATCAAAGAATGGATGAGTCTCTGTGCAATTAGACCACCAAGGCTCTTGTATCAACAAGATATATGTTTTGGTTCACAAGTGCGAGCCAATGAAATATCTTGCGTAGTCCCCCCCCTTCCAACGTTTATAGATATAAGATTTAATGCACCTTGGGGGGTAGCAACCATTTTGGTTGCCCTTCATAAACGCATTGCATCACCTATCGAAACATAGACAGGGGACGCTGGAGTGTTGTCAATGTTATCATCGACCTCAGAAATTTGGCTGCTTGTAGGATTAGTATTGGCTCTCTCGGCAGTGGTAGCAGATTCTTCCGCAGTTTTGGCCCGGAGCACTGTTTGGTAATCTCTTTCTCTCGCCTGACGATATGTCTTCATCTGCTCTTTGGTAGGTGCACCCGAGCGAGTTGAGCGCACAAGACATCTACGACTGTCAGAACGGTGTGGACCACTGCAATTTCTGGACTTAGTGGTAGCCATACATAAGTTCTCAGAGTGGTTTGTTGAGCCACAATTTCCACACGATGGTGCCCTTGAACAATTCTTTGTGAGATGACGGCCATTGCAGCGGTTACAAAACTCCAATGGTTTCTGCTTTTTGAAATGTCTCACAATGCCAGACTCATCAAATACTCTAAAGCCTATGGGTGGGACTTTCGAGAAATACGCCATCCAGGTTCTGTGGGGGGCCTCGGCTTATTTCCACCGTATAGTTTGCCATAGGCTGGACGTACAGAGCAGATCCGTTCAATTTCATCAATAAGCATGAGCTTGCTTACTTGTACCTATCCTTGTTCCTTACGGATAGTTGAAGGTACAGTTGGAACGATTAGAGTTATCCAATTAGTAGCTGCTTCTAATTTTGCTCCCGATAGGAAAAGTCTGTTTCCTGCGTTTAAGATGATCTCGCGAGCTTCAGCACTACAATAGCATAGCGCAAATCCTGAATGGACGGGCTTTATCTTTCCAAAAAGTGCAGGTGAGATAGCAAGTTTTTTGACGATCACTTCCCGAATTCCCGCAGGAGATAATTTACGCCATTCATGCTCTTATGGCAGACTAACAAATAATCTCTTTTCAGTAATAACTATAGTTGAAGAAACTTTTGTTGAGGACTTGGCTTTGTTAGTCACACTTGGAATTATTTTCCTCGCAGGAGCTACTTGTGGTATTGTACTCCGAGATATCCTAGCTTTCTTCTTACCCTTACGAGCTACGATAGCCCACGTGTTCTCTACTGTTTGGGGGATTTTTGGTAGACTAAACATCTCCTGTGCTTTCCTCTCACTTGAATCTACGCTCAAAATTTTTCTTGGGGTCGATAATGCAACTTTCCTCACAGCAGTTTTGCCTGTTCCTAATCTATAAACACTACTTTTATCTGGTCGAGAGTGTGTTGGTATTTCAGGTGAAGTGGGTGTGGTATCTCCGCCACAAAGTTGGCTATGGCCAACTGTAGATAGGCCTTAAAAGCTGAGGCTTCTTCTTTTTCAATCTCATTGTTGAAATTTGATAAAGTACTTTCTGTCTTACTAATGACAGATGTACAAATCATTAGACGTGCGTGCCAGGCAAGTTCGCGACGTTATCGAATATCAAAAATTTCGGCTAGTTCCTTTGGAAATAACGCGTTCTGAATCTCAAATTTGTCTTTATAATTCTGGGTAGATTTATCTGTGACAGGACGCTTAGAGGGAGCGACAGGCTTGAGAATGTGTATGCCGTCTGTCATCTGTCATCTTTGCAGATGATTCTAGATTTAACGGAGGTGGTGGTGACGCGAAAGGGGAAGGGGAAATGGGTAACGGGGGGATTGGGGGAATAGGGAGTGGTTGATGGCTCGAATCCGTTGGATGAGCTTGAGATTCTGGAGAGAGATCCGTATAATCAGTCTTATAAGGCCGGTCTTCTCTATAGGTATGGTCATATGTTATTTCCTTGTGCTTACGAATAAAAGGTAAAGTTCATAAGTTTTAGAGCATCAATATTGGGGTTGAGAAATTCCTACTTGTTTGTCTCTACTTCTTTTTCGGTTTGTGAGCCAAAACCTAGACAAACTGCAAAGAAGCATCTCCTAAGGCTATTAAGGTTTAGGAAAGTGAAATTATGATCGTAGAATTTGCTAATATAATTAAAGTAGGAATATGAGGAGTCACAAATTAATGTACTGAAAGACGATCAATTAAGTGGCTGGTCCTTTTTCGCCACTGCTAGTGGCAAAGCTGGACTGTAGAGAAATAAATACTATTATAAGCTGGGATATTTCAGATGTAAAATACATTTTATTATTTAGGGGACAAATTATTCTCATGCCCTTTGATACTCATCCATAGAACAGTTATTTAAAGATAACAATCGTCGAATATTGCGAGTAATATTCTATCTTATAATTTTGAGAAAATGTTGCGCTCTTTGAATGAAGATGTCCAAAAATGGAGTCACGTGCATTTTCTGAAATTAAAATATACATACAAAAAAAATGCAACCACACTTTTTCAGCTGTTGAAAAAGATGACGGGCAACAAATATAAGTTAGAAGAGTCTTTTTGAAAACATGTAAAATACAAAATAATTATTACCTCTTTATCTCTTGGGCCACTCCGGCCATATAAATCCAAAATCAACTTTATCCTGAAATATTAAAATATCAACCGAGCGCTTCATTCATGACGTCAGCTAAAATGCCCTGTTGAGGCGTTTTGAATGGTCTTGTCCCAACCACTCTCTTATTTGGATGCTTCCTAGCATATTCAGATGTTACAGACGATCTTTTTCCAAAAACTCCTTTTCTCTGATAATTTTTGTCCTCATCTACTGTTATATCTGGTTCCTGCTGTAGCTGATTCCTTTGTGAGATTCTATTGACCTCTGAGCTTTGTGAGTTCGTTTGACTGAAACTAACAGTGGCTTGTGTCTGAGTCTCAATGAATGGGTGATCTTCAAGTGCTCCTGTAGGCAGATCATATACCCAACTTTTTTTCTCCATGAGTCTTACAAAGCGAGCCACCATTTCTTCTTCGTTATTTTTGCTTGGTTCGCTACCTTTTAGAGTTTCTCGACTTCCGATTACGAGGAGTTTAGTTTTAGCTCGAGTAAATGCAACATTTATTCTTCGCCAATCCTTAAGAAGTTCCCCAATTGATTGAGCATCATTGCTGCGAACCAACGATAGAATAATCACCTCCTTATCCCGACCCTGAAAACGATCAGCAGTATGCATCTCGACTTGGTTATGGGCTCGGAGATAATGATTGAGAAGCGCTAGTTGAGAACGATAGTGAGTCATTACACCAATGCTTGAAGCCGCGACGCCAACGCTAAGAAGGCCATGAACCAGTAGCGTACACAACCTTGCCTCAGTCGGATTCACAATTCGATTTCCTTTTGCTTCTTCGCGCGAGAGCGGAAGCAACGGATCTGTATTGATAAATGACACTTTCGTAGCTGGAGTGATCAGATCATGGAGCCAGCAGCGACTTTTAACTGGACCAAGGCATATTATCTTTTTACAGCTAGATGCAGTTGTAGGTAAACTATGATAATACTGCAGATTATCCAGATTAGGAATGATAAGTTCACGCTGGGCAACTGCCTGATTACCACACTTTAGCCGACCGTTATAGATCAAGCTATTACTAAGTGTCATGATATCCTCACACATTCGATACTGATGTTCCAAGTATACTACTGAGTCTGGGTGTTTTTCAGAAAGAAGCATAAAAAGACTGATATCTAAGCCTCCTTTTCGTGCTTCTTCATTTTGCACGAGCGGGGGTAGTTGATAGTGATCACCCACTAGAACGAACGTATGAGAAAGGCGTATTGGTCCCAAACATACAGGAAGTGTGATTTGAGAAGCTTCATCAACTATACAATAGTCAAATATGCGTTCATTAAAGATAGCATGATTTATCCCAAGGCAAGTTGTCGCTACTATAGGAGTATCATGCCAGTCGCTTCGAATCTCTTCAAATGAACTCTTCGGTTCCGCAGCTAAAGTTACAAAGTCTTGTACCTCTGAACTAATTTTAGAAAGCTGTCCGAGACGTAATATTGGAATGGATTGATCTTTGAGTTTGAGCAGAATATTATCCACAGCTGTGTGAGTATATGATGTCAGCAAGACACTTTTTCCTTGAGATATTAACGCTCGAATCATATATGCAATTGTCGTTGTTTTTCCAGTTCCAGGCATACCAAGAATAAGAGCATAGTCTTCGGCACTCATCACCTTTTCAATGGCTAGTCTTTGGTCGACATTAATATCATCGTGTCGTTGAAACTCAAATGAAGATGTTTGAGATTTAAATTTAGGTTTTACAAGATCTACGACTAAGTTCCGAATCTTCCGGGAGCCAAATTCGCTATCTGCCATGATTTGTATTAAATTATTACGGACTGTCGCCATGCCATTACTGAATTCGTCTTTATCTAGTCGGTACTTGATAGCAGATGTCATCTGATCTTTTTGATTTTCGCCTGAATCTCCATCATGTTTTGTGTAATTCATGATACCTGTAAATACTTGATTATTTGTTTCATCAAAACTAGGTTGTCGGATGCGAGCATTGTGCAATCGGCGATCAACTTGTACTTTAATTTTATGTTTCCAAACCTGGGTAACATAACCATTTGCTAAAGCAAAGTGTCCTTTTTCATCTGAAATAACAATCGGCTCACCAACTGTGATCTGTGAATCTAGAAACGAGAAGCCATGTGTTGGATCGTGCTTAATCATAATGTACGTGTATCGAGAAATCTTAGTACTTTTAAGATCTTCGCTGGAAGATCCTGGCTTTATAACCACATTAGAAAAGCACCTTCCAAGCTTCTCGCGCTCAGAGCTCAGCATAGTCCATAATTCTCGTCTATACTTCAAATACTCTGTTTCTTCCTTTGTCAATAAATCATCCCATTTAAGAAAAAATTCTTTGTGTTCTAGGGTCAGATGCCTAACAATTTCGTCAAATTTACCTTTCAAACCACTTGACTCGCCAGTGCCACTATCAACAAATTTATGATATATGAAACATGGCACTTTTGCATAGCATTTACTGCACATATGTAGCTTCTTTAGCATAGATGGAAGCTGAAAGCTTCGTTCACGAACGAAGCATGCGAGTTCATTTCGCTGCATAATCATATGGCGAAGTTCATGACGAATGGCTGGGATTTGTTTTGTTTCTGAGGTTTCCATGTAGTATAGAATACCGTATGCTACTTCAATATCGTATCGATCAGACAAGAGTAAATTATAGAGCGCTGTTTGAGCTATATGGGATGTGCTTGGATTTTTTCCTGTTTTGAGCTCGAAAGGGACAGTCAAAGTACGTTTAACTTTTTTTTCTTTTACGGTGACTTGAACTGTTGCATCAATATTACCTTTTAGTCCAAACGTTGGGGACCAAATATGTTCTTCGATGTCAAGTAGTTTATCGATACACATAGAAGAAGACTCTCCATTTAATGATTTAACAATTGCTCCTGGCTAGACGTTTGGTAAGTAATGATAAAGAAACTGTAATAGGTCAAACTAAGCTAACCTTTGGATATGGAGAAATAAATTTATTTGCCCACGACTGCATTTCAAACATTTTATCCTGTAAATAGATAATAGCATCAGGTATCTGAATCTTAATGGTATAAAGGTCTTCGACATGTTTGACAGTAATTTTTTTAATTAATTCTGTTAGCCAGTCCGAGTCCCATCGATTTGATACCATTGCAGCCTGAAAGATTTCATGAAGTAAGGTGCCGTATACAAGAGATGGATTTGGCTCACTTGTAGCCTTGATCCTATCTTGGAGAACAGCGCGACGAATACAACTAAAGGAATCAGCGACCACGGTGGAAGAGATAAGATGATCTGGGTGTAGAATAAGCAAGTTTTCGGCATCATCCACATAACAATGACCAAATTCATTGAATGATCCAATAACATGAACAAATACATCCACAATAACTGGTGTCTCTACCCATATACCTCGCAAATGCACATGTTTTAGATGCTTTGTGTGTTCAATACGAAGTAGTAAAATCTACCGATGGTGAGCAAATCAAATCTCTTGACTATAAAACTATATATTACCTTTTCTATCTTCTCGTGACCACTAGTATCTTCATAGTTGGAGTTAATGATATCGATCACTAAATATCTTTGGATCGCTCGAGCTTTTTGTTGAAGCTGAAATACACTTAGTGATTTTTGAATTTAAATTAATTATAAAAATATCGTACGTACAGTCGAAAGACTGTTAGGTGTCTGCAATGTAGAAGCTTCTGCAGCTTTAAAGTCATCGTCGTCTAAATCATCATCATCAAATTCATCTTCTGATTCAGTCTTTGCTCTACTACTACAACGTGGGGTAGCCATATTTCTCGGTAACGAGTTTTTCAATTCATTCGCAGATTGATTGTCGTATTGCGAAACTAGGAGCTCTAGGTCGACGGATAGTAGATCATCCTCAGAATCATCATAATCATTATTCTTATCTTTTATTTTTGATTGAAGGCATGCTTGTAAATTTGGAGATTTTTGTAATGACATTCTTTTCTCGCTAGAAGGTGGCTTAAAGTTTGAATGACCTAAGGATTCAAGAGGAGTTAAATCACTTTTTTGTGGAAGAATAGGTGTTCCAGTATTAGTTTTAGGTACTTGGAAAAGGCTAGGATCCAACTCATCATCATCGAAGTCCCCATAGTCTGTATTTTCTGAACGACCCGATAAGTTGTATTGAACATTAGCTTTCTGCTCTTTTAGAGATATTTCCACTTTTTCCTCTGGTAGTGATGTTTTTTTCAAAAAATTTCCATCTAGTTTCGAACAGTTCTTAGGGATCTCTTTTTCTGAAGAAGTCTTTGCATGTTCAGAAATACTATTATAATTCACAAGCTTTTTTTGTGCCACGTGTGGTGGCTTAAAGCGATTTAACCCCTCTTTAACACGCTCGATTAATGTAGTTAATTTCGAAGAGCTGTCGAGAGGTGATTCGGCAAAATTACTTTGATTATCTATTCTACTGATCTTCTTTCGCTTAGGAAAGTTATCACCACAACTATTCGCTCTCCTAAATTCAGACATAGATCTTGGACTAACACCCTCTTTTGCAAGTTTAGGGGAAGAAGTATGCATTATATGAGCAAGAGAAGATATTGACTGGCTTTGAGAGGTCGAAAACTTCGAGCCATTGCGAGAGTATCGGCCCCAGAGTTCGGATCCCGGATCGAAATGAATAGGTGGATGTGTCGGTGACGAGGCCAAGGGCGATGAGCTTCGAGCTCGCTTGTTAGCTGCTCTGCCAGAGCCAAAATTTATGGCAAAGTCATGTAACTCTCCTTTCCTGTGATCCCATTCCAATCTCTCTTCTGGCGAAATTTCTTGTTTCATCCTGTGAAAATCTACCATTCCAATCAAGTCAGGTAAAGCTAATTTGCTAGCAGGAGTTGATGGACTTTCATTTTGAATATTGCTGCATGAAGTGGTAGGCGGAATCTTCTTTTCTTCTTCCCTTTCTCCTACTATATGCTCTCCAACGATTTGGGTTTTGTCTCTCACAGTATCACCATTCTCTTTCTCATCTTTGAGCCACAGATTAAGCCTAGTCTTCTTCTGGGTATTAAGTTGAGCGCCATAATGGAAGTTGCTCAGCTTATTTTTTGTAGCAGTAGATACTGGTAATGGTGGTTTTTCTTTTTGTGGCTTTGAATTTAAATTGGTATTTTGTTTCTTTTGCATACTCCTGTTGTAACCCCATGGCTGCTGAGATTCAAATCCTGTCAATTTCAAGGGAATATTGACTAGATTGAAAAACTGACCTTTGCGTTAGTAGAGTGATTCTGTTCAGAAAATGACCTCTGAATTGGCATGCTGTTAAAGCGCATCAACCCCGATAAGCTTTAATTGGGCTGCCCGCCAGAATGGATTCAGTCCCACAACGCGTCTCACAACGCGAATCCCTGAAAATTCAATATCTCTGCAATGATTTGATTCTTGAGGGACGCGAATTGAAGATTCTAGTTGGTGTAGAAACCAACGACATATTTGAAGTCTTTGTAAATATTGTAGAGATACTACGTTGTAACATGACTTGGTAGTTGCTGGATGCTTTAGCGCTCCTTCCAAAATTATATAACCGGTGCCACAATATCATCTCGCCAACCTCACCAGCATCAAATTAACAATAAGGTTCATTCTATGATGCCTTCAGAAAAGCCTTTACCGTTTCCTTATCAATTCGCTGCAGGTCTGTAAATGGCATTTATTATACCTTGAGGTGCTTGATTCTAACTGCTCATAATGAAAAGGGGCGGTTGCAGGTATTTCTGAGGTAGATCTTTCGAAGTCTACAGCCCTTATGCATAAATCAAGCTAATAACTTGTAATATAGATTCTAGTAATGTTAGTTTTCACGGGACTCTCAGTTGTAATCCGACTTTCAACTCATTTTAAGCAGGTATCCACTAGATGTAGTGAAAACTAGAATGTATACTAAATGCCAAAAAAGAGCACGTGGCAATGATTAACAATTTTCTAGACAGCTGCAGTCTAGTAAAAGTGCTCAGAAAAATCTGTATGGGGGGATGCTGGATTGTTTTCAAAAAATCGTGCGAACTGAAGGGTAGAATATTTCTGTACCTCTGGAAAAAATCTTCTTATCACTGATGATTGCAAGATTTTCTCGGTTATATCGTGGAATTGAAGCTCCAATTCTCATGGAAGCTCCTAAAAGAGCAATAAAATTTGCAGCTAACGATTTCTGGGGAAAATTTTATCGTGATCTTTTCAAAGTCACAAAAACGGATCAACGACTCTCGGTACTTGCTGGTGCCTCTGCTGGTGCTTCAGAGGCCTTCGTTGTAGTCCCGTTTGACCTTATCAAAATTAGACTACAGGATCGTGTTTCAGCTAGTAGATATAAAGGAGCCATTGACTGTCTTTTAAAAACAGTTAAGACTGAGGGGCTGCTAGCTCTATTTAATGGACTTGAGAGCACACTATGGCGCCACATCTTCTGGAATTCGGGCTATTTTGGATGTATATTTAAAGTCCGAGAAATGCTACCAGAATCCGATACAAGAAGAGCAAAAATAACCAATGACTTAATATCAGGAGCAATTGGTGGAACGGTTGGAACCATTTTGAATACACCAATGGATGTTGTTAAATCACGGATTCAGAACAGTCCCAAAATACCGGGAGTAACCCCTAAATACTCATGGGCATGGCCAGCGGTTGGGATTATTTTCCGAGAGGAAGGAGTTCGTGCTCTTTACAAAGGGTTTATACCTAAAGTTATCAGGCTAGGTCCTGGTGGAGGCATCCTTCTAGTGGTTTTCACTGCCGTGACAGACTTTTTCAAAAAAATTACTGATGTGGCATGATAAAAAAAGTGACGAGTGTATGAATGAATTCTTAACTTTTATTACGATAGATTTATACAATTTTCATAACTCAATCTTTCAAGTCTTATTGACTCTTCTAAAAGTGCACAATCATCCTTCAAATGCTTCTAGTGAAGTTCGTCTGTCAAGATCTACATTTCACTATTTTGTTTATTGCAGGTATTCCCTCAATAGCTTTGTAACCTGTTTTTGGTCGATTTTCATTTCAAGCAATTAGAGCACAGCTTAAGTTCTTATAATCGGTTAGATTTGGCACTTGTTTTCTAACAACTCTCTTCCAATTTATTATTTTTACGTAAATCTTACCTTTAACTGTTGCAGACCGAAGTATTGAAGAGTTGACTGAATAAGGTTAAAAACTTTAAAATGGTAATTTCTTTTGAAAATTGATAGGCTTTTATGTTTTTGCTAATTCTAGTTGTTAAGTATGCCCAAAATAGGAGCAAATTTCTCTTATATCTTATTGAATTTAGAGGTTTCTCTATAGACAAAAAGACCCCCACAAATTATATGTTTAGGATCTGTACTCATTTTGTCAAATTCTCTAGGTATTGACAATATTGAAGTGTTTCAATCCAATGAAGCCTCGATATATGGAATTTTCTTGTTCATTTATGTGTTATTTGGCTCGGCTGCTTCAGAAATATCGAAATCTAATAAAAAGTTAATTCATACATCAATATTGAGGACTTTTTGGTATTGATTTTAACTTCTAGGAAGCTGGAGAGGATATTCTAACATAAAGTACAAACTCTTGTATCCATTACGACTAAATTGTCTTGGGTTTTCCGATTATTCTATCCTTTTCTCCGATTTCGATACGTAGCATAGTTCAAGTGTCACTGAAAACTATAGTCAAGCATATGTGTCGGAACCCTGCTTTCATAATTCTTTTATGAATTTAATTTTCTTGATTGGAGAAATTCTAATTTAAGACTAAAATTTCTATGAAAATCTTATTTCATTATAAAAGGGAAAAATAAATCAATAGTCACATATTTGGTATTGCAGAATGAACCAATAGCAAATCCCTACTTCGTACCTTAGACAACCCACAACCCTTCGAAAGCCAACAAGTAAATGATAAAAAAACTAGGTTCTCGGGTATCTATTGGAACCTAGACAAGACGTTTAATCTCGGTCATACTTTAGGCTACAATATTATATGATGAAGTCAGTTTTACAGCTGAGAAGAAGAAAAAAAATAAAAGACCTCCTGAGTCAAACGAATGCACTCGCTGGTGACACGGAAATTTTCTCCTCAATAGATCTAAATATTTGAATTATTTAAAAAATCAAAATCATTCGATTCATGGACATCAATTACTTTGGCGAAAATTTAATGGATTAAAAATTATAGAAGCCCAATCCTTTATTTATATTAACTCACCAATAGTCATTTTTCTTATTTTTCAAACGTTCTCTATACGGATTTTGAGAGGTCATCCGAGACTTTTTATTTCGATATTCAAAATTCAGAAATTTAGCTTTTGCCCTGGGTTTAAACTCATCAATGATATAGTGGGTTCATTGGTAACAAGCGAGGTTTAAAACGATCTTATCAGCCTACGACTAGTCATTACAATTGGATCCGTTCCTAAGAAAAAACCTATTTCTTATCCGAAATTTATTAGATCGTCTAAAATATGAAAGAAATCAAGGTGTAAAGAGCTAAATTTTTTTATAGATTGTCTGATACTATCCACTTTATCCCTATTTCTACCAAAATTCGTTCGAACTTAAACTTATTATCTTTCAACATAAGTTTTCGATCCATATCATGCTCTCTAAGTCATATCAGTCATTTTAAACACTAAATGAGATATCTATTTATCTCTACGGGTAGTCAATCCAAAAAGCGATACTCTTATTACTTTAATTACAATTAAGAGCGCCTTATCAACGAGCGCCACTTAAGTTTGTATGGTAAGCGATTAAATCGATGTATGAAACATAATATGAAGATTAGGGAAGCAGGTCAAAAATTAAATTCCTTCATCCTACAGACGCGCTTCTTAAAAACACTTTATAAATTCTTATCATTTATCTTAATAAAATCGAAGAGAATAATCAAAGGGCCCCTGTAAGCCTTAAAAACATGAAATCAATTTTATTCGAAAGACTACTCTCCATTATAAAATTGTGATTGTCAAAGTCAATTGGCTTTCAAAGCTTTACCATCTAGATGCTGAGTTTTCCTAAGTTCACAGCAAGATTGACAATATCCAATAATCTGGAATTTAGAGCCTAGATCAAGTTGTCCAGCATTACGTATGCTAAAAGTGGAAATAAGCTAACATAACGAGCTGGAAAATAGATGTAGATCTAGTTGTCTCCGCTGCAAAGAGCCTCAAGACATGAAACGATAACTAAAACCTTATACGAAATGAGCTATGTGCGAAGATCTGGTGGAAGACGCGAACTGTGTACACTAGAGTAAAAATGGCTCTCAAACTATCCATGGTCATAAAATAAAGACAACAATGCACGTGATATGGTTTGGAGTGCAATTCAAGCCATGAATAAGTCTGGTTCACAGCGTTTAGAGAGGATTTTCGAGTCATCGTGCCCACATAGAAATTTATATAGCCTCATCTTTATACAATATAATGATCCAATTGAAACAAAATTTCAGGCCAATTAGTGGTTCGAGAGTCACAGTGTTACTATTCTAGATTGACTGCCGTACTCGCCGTATATAACCCCTATCAAGAACTCTTGGGCAATTCCTGAGATAAAGTAATTGGAGCTTTGTCGGGATTTGAAGGAACTCAAAAAAATATTAAAATGGGTAAGAATCATCTCATTGAATATCTAGAGGAAGTGAAGACTAGTATTTCAGCTAAGACTGTTTGAGTTTGATTTCTTCAATACTCCGCCAAGAAAAGTCTCATTAATGCGAAGGGATGGTATAATCAATACAAGACATATTAAATAAGAAACATTTAATCTCTCCTGCCTACATAATTACTATACAGAGTTTCAAATAAATAGCTTCAGTGGTCATTTCAACAGATATTTAATGAGATGCAGGGAATTTATTATCGAGAATACTTCTTCCGTTAACTGTCACGCAAGTAGTATTGTTGGTATAGGAACTGCTTGTATTCTTAACTACATAGTAGTACATTAGAAGTAAAGAAACTTTATCATTACAAAGAATGTCCTATTACTGTAAGCCATCTTTGCTACTGTTCTAGCATTGCTGTCTTGATAGACTGATTACTTTATTGCACGGACTCGACCTTTCTCGAATTATGCATTATAAAACACTCATATATATATCATCGGAATATTGTATCAAAAGTGGCATGTTGTAATAGTTAACCTACATATACAGTAAACTGGCTGCTTTTACATACCCTTTCAAGAAAAACTCAATTATTGCAGCCACTCCAATTGCAATCAAATAAAACTAATCGGAACTATACATATTCGACATGTCTTCATCCTTTTTTCAAGTTCGTGCATTGCGCCTGGCCCTTCCGCAGGTGTGACACTGTTATAGGCTCTGCCCTGCGATAGCTAAATCTTTACTCCATGATCTCTTTTTAGGACCTGGCTGTTTCCCTTTTTCTCATATATCAATTACTTCCTTTCCATTCTGTACATGAGATAGTTTTTCTTGGCCTACATATGTTACCCTGATGACATATAACTTGATTTTTGATTACAATTGGTTACGAAGTAGCCTGTATCGAGTTGTGCGGTGTTTGGGAAGTCCATTTGTCGGGGTGGCTAGGAAGGGCTGATCCAGGTGTTGGTAAACACTGCGCAACTCGATACAGGCTACTTCGTAACCAATTGTAATCAAAAATCAAGTTATATGTCATCAGGGTAACATATGTAGGCCAAGAAAAACTATCTCATGTACAGAATGGAAAGGAAGTAATTGATATATGAGAAAAAGGGAAACAGCCAGGTCCTAAAAAGAGATCATGGAGTAAAGATTTAGCTATCGCAGGGCAGAGCCTATAACAGTGTCACACCTGCGGAAGGGCCAGGCGCAATGCACGAACTTGAAAAAAGGATGAAGACATGTCGAATATGTATAGTTCCGATTAGTTTTATTTGATTGCAATTGGAGTGGCTGCAATGATTGAGTTTTTCTTGAAAGGGTATGTAAAAGCAGCCAGTTTACTGAACATGTAGCTTATGTGAATATAAAAATTTTCATCAATTTCATCTAGTTATGATGCTTTGTTTTTTGTTGGTCGGGTCATCAATCATTTTAGTGTGATAATTTTGGTTTAATGTCCTCTAGACCATATTTTTTGATTTTATTTGGATACCACTGTATCGAACTCTACTGGGAATTTATCCAGTTACCAACTGGCCGATATTTTGCTCATACGCGAAAGGGAAGGCTTAATTTAAGCGGTGAAATCCCTAGTAATATGTATGATCATTCACCGTGATGATGCCAAATAAGCAGCCTCTTGAGATAATATAACAGCATGTTCTGCCTCACCAATCCAAGTCTTTTATCATTCGATTTTATGTCAGACACTAAATAGCCTTTCTGCTTATAATTTCATTTTATTTGATATTTTCTAGATTAACAGCTTCCTCATCGTTTTGTTTTCTATGCACGAAAGGTGATATTTTTTAGGTTGCTGATAATAAGATATTGATGAGAAAGATGCATATACTTGTCAGCTACACAATTCTATTCATTTTGGTGTAATCTAACGCTAACTAAGCTTAGGTTGTGAATGACGATGGACCTCCATCAAACCAATCTTCACCATACATTTACTCCCTTGTTAAAACTTTCCAACGAGCTGGACATGCTGTCTCGGTGGTATTACCCCACACTCAGCGATCGTGGATCGGAAAAGCTCACATGATTGGTCAAACCGTGAAACCGTCATATTACCGACCCAGCTCACCTTACCATGGCACAACGCATGCTCGTCCACTACCACCAGGATCTTCAGAACAAGAAGAATGGATACTTGTAGACGGGACTACAGCTAGCTGCGTTCAAATTGGACTTTATCATTATTTCCAGGACCGTGGACCAGTTGACCTTGTAGTATCAGGACCAAACTATGGTAGGAATACAACTTCAGTATTCAGCCTAAGCAGTGGGACCTTGGGAGGGGCTTTAGAAGCTGCGACGTGTAAACATCGATCGATTGCTATTTCTTATGGTTTCTTTTCACGCGACCATGATGATGAAATCATTAAAGGTGCTTCTGATCTCAGTTTGAGATTAATAGAATATCTCTACAAACATTGGGATAGTAATGTTGACTTATACTCTATCAATGTGCCACTGGTTAAAAACGTCGGAGAGAACAAAGTTTTATGGACAAATATTCTTCAAAACTACTGGAGTCAGGGAAGTTGCTTTGAGGAAATAGAAGACTCGGAAATGGAGACCCAAGATGGCCAGAATAGTCAAAAAGAGAATATTTGCTTGCGACCCGATGAGACTCAGAAGGAAAAGAATATTACAAGACACCAACATAAGCATTTTAAGTGGGCACCAAGATTTACGGATGTAAACCGGAGCATCGAAGAGTCTCCTCCTGGTAATGATGGATGGGCAGTAAAAAACGGATTTACAAGGTAAATTGCCAATATGCTTAATATAACTTATATTAACGAAATGTATAGTGTAACACCTTTGAAAGCTAACTTTATGCATGCTACTGCAAAAACCGAAGGAGAACTGAAGCTAAATTCTTAGTTATCAAGATGAAAAACTTATGCTCTAGGTGTGTATTTTTCTTTTGTTTTCAATTTAATAGCATGAATATCTACTAGCTTTCTATGGGATCTTTAAGGAACCAGAAATATCGCCAACCAGCTACTAGAAGTCGTTATGGTCGTTTTTTAGACCTGAAATCACTATTACACGATCCGGATCTGGTTATTTGTTGTCTTTTGTAATGCACAACCCTCATTTATTGCTATGAATTTCGAGGTCTTTTTTTATTCAGCCACTAATAGACGCTGCAGTGATGAAATATTTATGAAGATAGTCTGTCCAATTCATAATTCTCTGATGTTTATTAGAAAATTTCCCAATAATTTATCAACTTCAAATGACAGTATGACTCAATGTTCGCAAGCACTATTTTGGCGTAACCTATCTGATCATCGATTGCGAATCGATTTTGTCGTGTTTATGTTCTAATCTCCACGTCACCATCAGTTCTACAACTGAATATGCAATAACATGCCAACATATCTTGTATCGTGCATCTCTAAATCTTTAAGCTATTTTTTCGGTTTTATTCATTGTAGACATTGTAGGATATAAATTTTATTAGCTGCTGTTGTTCGTGTTTACTATTGTATCTATCTCCAGACACTACCTAATCCTATTAAAACTGAACTTTAAGCATTAGCCAATTAACTTAAATCACAGCTTCTCACAGACACTATTAAACGCGATTAACTCAAATCGGTGTCACCTCCTGAATACCTGAAATGACCTAGCGCGATTTATATTAGATAGATCATAGTCTTAATATAGCGGAAAGATAACTGAATTCATCCTAATATTTGTTTCTTTCCTTATCTGTATTCTCGTCATTTTCTTATTTTGTTATCTCATTCTATTTCCTATTATATTCCTCTTACACTTTATGTAAATTATGGGCGTGAACGAGTAGTACATGCCTGAGGCCATAATCCCTACGGCTCCGCCGGTCCTGTATCCAAAGTGGACATTATAGCTTAGGCCTAGGACCTTACATGGATAGCGGAAAGATAAGGAGGTTCTAATGAACAGTAAAATAAACGAGTGACATATGATTCTCAGGAATAATATAGATAAATCAAAGGAATTAATAGTTGTTAATCACTGCCACTCACAAGCTTTCTATTATTCAAACTTCCGATGTTTCGCAATAACATATATAAATTACTCTGTTTTTGTACCCCCATATAAAATGCTTATGTTGGTATCTTGTAATATTCTTTTCCTTCTGAGTCTCATCGGGTCGCAAGCAAATATTCTCTTTTTGACTATTCTGGCCATCTTGGGTCTCCATTTCCGAAAGTACATGGTTTGTGTTAGTTTTATGGATGGGGTAGAAGTTTATACTTATTTTAAATATTTCCGCCTTAATGTATTTATAAAGGGGTGTAGGAATTTTTTGAAATTTAAACGTCCTGGGCACAAGCCTAGCGCTCATAGAGCATGAGACAACCACAGAGTTTGAAGATATTGATGTTTGAGTAGAACACTCATGCAATGGATAGCATTCGCTGATACTACTACCTAGGCAGGCGAGGACTTGCACCCCAACCTCAACCGTGAGTATCCAACTAAGGGAGAAGTCTCAAAAAACCTTAGCCCATCCTAATATGCTTAATCAAATATCTTCGCCTTCTGCAGCGAAGGTAAAAGGGTCTGCTAGATTCGAACCAGCCGTCATCCGTCTCAAGTGGGGCAGGTGTTCAAGCTACCCAATCTCTACTTGGAAGACCTGCCTAGATAACTTACCGCTAAGTGTTGTAAAGGTGAGAGCTTGCGCAGGTTATATTGGCTTGAGGCTTTAATACGAACAACTAAGTACTCTTTAATTGTATGCCGAATGCTTATATTAGATAACTACAAAGAGCTAAGAGTTACGAAGAGCTGGTGCTATATATACACAGATGAGTTGGCAATACCATCCCTAACAATCCTAAGTTTGATTCATAGAAAGTTCTAGTAATCCATCCTCTCTACCATAACATCTAAACACCTTCTATTGAGATTTTTGTTTGTTTCTAGTCATGGCTGATGGACTTAACTAGACGATTCTATCGTTATAACGGAACCCAGTGTTTGCTACCCTTGTCTCTTGGCCTCGGCTAATCCCCAGCACAACACTAAGCCATCCGACCCGGGTATAGGAATTAATTGGCTGTAAATTGGGTTTAACGGGATTGAGTATATGACTAACAACAACCATTTTGTGTACAAACCGTTACGAAGACAATTTCCAAATCATTGGTAGAAAATACACTATTTACAACTAAGTGGGATCTATCTACAGCTGAAGTATCGATACATCTGCTGAACATATAGTTGACTACCCAATATTTCACAAATTTCTTTTTCACAAAATCAGAATCTATGTGACTTTGAAGCACTTCAAGCACGAAAATATATGTTCAACCAAGAGAATGTGAAATTAGTCCTTACAAATACAGATCCCTTTTCCTAAAAATTGTTCGTATCTACGTACAATTCTAGCCAGTTGAACATAAAAAGCTTTAGAACGTCCCTAAAAATTATAATCTTCGATACATAATTCATTTATCAAAGCAATGGCTACTGAAAAAGATGTCCAAGACCTACTTCGGTTGCTCACAACGGGTAGGAATAAGTGTACTATGATGGGAGCAATAAATCTTGTTAAAAGCCTAAAATCTGCAAATTTACATAGGTATTCTTTTTTTTTCATACAGAGGATATAGACTTTCAATTTTGACGTCAATTAGCATATCTGCGATAGCATCCACAAATTTAGCAACTTTAAAGAATGTAATTTCTGATGAAAAAATAGCTAAATCACTTCTTACTTCTTGTAAAGCGCACATCAAAGCCGGAAATAGTACAACAGTAAAACGTACAGCTGAATTTGCTCCTCCGGCTTCCAAGCGGCGCAAGTCATCTTATGAAATATTAGATCAACCGCAAACACCTGCCGCATTGGAAGCCTCCTTGAGCTTGCCTCAGCCATCGGCTGATGAGGAGGCGATTTCGAAGTCTGTTATTCACACAAATCGAGCTCCACTCGTGCTGGCATTTGCTGTTCAACTCATTAAATACACAATGCCATCACAGCCTTTAAGCAGTAGGTTGAGTCTTGGACAAGCTGTGGTGAGCCTCAACGCAAATAGTAAGGCAGTAAGTTTAGGACTTAAGAATTCCAGTAATAGCCAACAGAATTCTTGGGGCCCCAAAATAAAAATCATGGGTAGGGAAGTAAGTGTATTGAAGAGGATTGGCTATGATTGGAGGAGCGATGGGAGCAAAACTGAAAGCCAAACTGATAATGAAGAATTAGATAGTGTACAGAGAGACAAATACTCAGATAACATATGGAAAGTTTCAGAATCTATAACTTCAAGAAAATCAACATTTATTGCCCGATCAAGGCGCATTTCTTCACCCTCAGATGCTAAAGCATCATATCAGCAACTATTCCTTGACAATCCTTCCTTGCGAGAAGCTAGTCACAATATCTCAGCATGGCGTGTCCGAATTGGTAAGAATGTAATTGAAGATTCTAATGACGACGGAGAAATAAATGGTGGTCAACATTTACTGAATATTCTAAGAGAAAACAATCTTGATGGGGTTCTCCTGGTTGTTACTAGATGGTATGGTGGGGTATTTCTAGGTCTAGAACGCTGGCGTCTTATGTCAGAAGTTTCTCGTGACTGCTTATCACAGCACCTTCAGATTTTGGGGAGCATTGGCCAAGATGCTCTCTGGGGGATTAATCATCAAGACGAAACTGATAGTTCTATTATTGATCGAGCGATGCCTATATTCAAGCCAGAGAAAGCACGATCATACCTCCTAAATTCCTTTGAATCTCCTACAATCTCTGGTAACTTAAAGAAAAAAAAAACCTTAACACAAGTCAAATCAGAGAAAGAAGAAAATCTTAGCTTATTATTAGGAGCTTTGGATTTACTTTTCACTTCTTGGCTAAATCATCTCACTTGTGATGAATTGGATCGTAGAGCTTGGGCTTGGTATGTTCGAGTGAGACCCAGTGTCGAAGGTGGCTTAGCTGGATGGGGTGGGAAAGGAGAAGTCAAACTATCCGATATACTTAGCTTGAGAAGGAAGGAATAAATTTTTATGAGTATCAATTTATGTATAAAAAGAAAATAACAAATAACAAGAGGATTCAATTTTCTGAATTTTGCTTAAAAAATTTAATCGTGCTCAAACGGTAGAATTTCCTTCGTCACAATTGTTAACAAATGAACCTGAAAATGTAGCTTCTAGTATGCAAACCTGAATATATTAACAGGAGAGTGCTAAGTTAGACGAAAGACCTATTGACGCTCTCTCTGATAATACGACTTACTACTGCTGCTTGCCGTACAGTAAAATAGCCCAAATTTAATAATGTTGGGACAGGGCAAAATTATTAAATATGGGATATTATTAAATTTTAGATTTTCTATGCCCCTGGAACCTACACAGTATCCCTCCACTCTTCGGACGATTCAGCCCGACTGTGCCAGAACAGCCATAGAGAAAAAACTAGTATCTGGGAGTATTAAGTTTAGGAGGTTCTACCGTATAGACTTCATTATTTAATCATTTAAAGAGGCTTTACAATTTGTATGGGCTTAAAAGAGCTAAGCAGCGATGAACACTTAAATGAATTATTAAAAGAGCCTCAAAAAGAATTCAACCGCCCCCCCCCCCCCC
>QVIK01000185.1:0-75005 GCA_003957845.1 Oidium heveae
TTGCCTTTGTTGAAGGAAAACCGTGCGCAGATCACGTGGGGGTGAGGAAATAACGAAGGGGGGGTGAGGATTTAACATTTTCCTAAATATATCAATCAACATGTATCTAGATAGAGATCATTAATAATACATATACTAATCAATTCTTACACAATTGACTATTCATATTTGAATATTTAACCCAATGATCTAGCTAAAAAAATTTGCTGGAAATCCAATAGAGGCGCAGATAATTTCTCGTATAAAAATGACATAATTTCAGTCTCGGCGGCACATAAATATAACGATTTGATATATTGTTAATTTGGCTTCATTTTGAGAAGGATAATAAATTTCTATATTGTTGATGCTTATCTTTGTCTAATGAAAGCTGTTAAACTTTCTCATTCATCAACAATCTATTATGCCAACACTAGTTCAAGCTGTGGCTTATGATATAGAGTGGAAATTACTTCGAGCCATTCAAGCTATCAATCAAGGCCAAACTCAAAGACTTCGAGCTGCCGCTTCATTATACTATATTCCTCTAGAAAATCAACGTTCATGAATCAATGTTAAAACGTTTCGACGTCGATTCATACACAATTCTTGTCAGCTCTGTCCGTAAAAAGAATCAGCAATCAATATGTTATTTCCTGATATAAAATTACGTTAACTTTCCTTCTCTGAAGTACATGAAATAAGAAATCTCTTTCACAATGACCACTTTAACGCATCCGTTGATGTCAACTGGGCTTCACATTTTATTAGTGATACCCTGATATTAAAAAAGATTTAGCCACGAATACGACGACAAGAGAACTTTATCTGAAAATTAAAATATAATCGGGGGGTTTTTTTATAGCAGATGACGGGATTAGGAGAGCTCTATGGATTTGTGGTGGCGTATCCGTAAATTCAGATCTGGATTCGAGCTAAATAAGCTATTGGCCAACTCTCATTTACCAAAGTCTAATGACTATGGTGTATAAGCCACCGAAGATAAGCAAATGCAATAAAGAGAGGAGCTATACCTGTCCAGGAAGATCAGGTAATGCAGCGCGAGTCGCTGCTTGTTTGTTTAGCAGTACAATTACTTTCTTGCCACTTTATTATCTTGTGTCAGTTAGGAGGTCGTTGGAGTAACACGTGATTGTATGTGAAGTATTCTTAAGGTGAAACAAATGATTAAGACTAAGGACTAAGGAGGACTAAGGTTGTAACTAAGGTTGTAAAAAAAAGGTGTGCTTATGGGTATATTATTGACCAAGAACCAAGTGTGAGGAATTATTCAGAAACACTGAGAGATGGTGACGCTCACACACAATCAGGGGATCAAGAAAGCACGAATTGGAATTGGATCACACATCGAAAGGCCAAGACCATCGGGCAAAGACTAGCCTACGCATTTGTAAAAGATACGAAGATTGACACCACTTTCGGTGTCGAATTAACAGAGAGAATTGCAACCCAATCTTTCCAAGGCATAGTAACTATTCCAAATGATGCCATTGAGGCCAAGAAACAAGCCCTTGATCAGACAGGCGGAATGAACCAGCTCTGTTTTTGGACTGACAGATCTAAACTGGAAAATAAGAGGGTGGGGACTGGAATTGTATGGAAGAACAGCGATTGATTATGGCTTACGAAAAAATTATACTTGGGTAATAATAAGGAAGTTTTTGACGCAGAGCTATACGGAATCGACCAAGTGCTAGAAATTTCCCTTAGAGCTGAACTTGTAGTTAAATACTCCACGATATCTAGGTGCAGTCAATGGCCTGGCGACCTCAGCTGGGGCAAGTTGTTGGCACCCTTGCTAAACGCGTGAAATTTGAGTGTCTGGCCACATTAAAAACTTTAAATTTTATTTGAGTGTGCCTAAGTTAAGACACACAGTTGCTCAGCTCCGCAGGGTGTGTCCGTTATGTGTGGGATTCAATCTAGCTGTGAGATGAAGACGAAGGCCTTCATATAGGAGCCAGGCTAGTTGAATTCCCTCTTCTTGAGATAATATTACATTGGGAATAGTTTTCCACACTAAGGGTGCTGCCCTCAGGCCCCGATGTTTGATGAGGTTGCAGAAATATGTCGTCTAATGTGCCATAATTTCAGCGGTTAACCCAAATGTCGTAACAACTGTGACATATATTGATGTACCCTACTCAGTAATCCTCTGTGTTTACTCTTGGTGTTGCTTTCCACCTACTATTTTGCTATAATTTTTATTTCATCTTTATTAATAATATTTTGTAAGATATCAAAGGCATTTTCTTTGGTCATTGCAACGTAAAGATCTTTTGGGCCTGCAATCCATCAAATTTCAGTAAGTATATTGTATTTGCATGATTGACGTAGCGTCTTTTTATCAATCGTTGTTCGTTTCCCAGACGTAATGCCAAGTTTTAAACAGTTATAAAGAAATCTAGGGCCCAACAATTTTCATGACTTTGTCTAGTATGGTTTGTTTGAGTGTTGTTATATTAGAGGTCGTGTAAATTCCTATAAGTTGAAAACTCGGGATGACTCTTGCATTCGGTTCATGGCCTATGTACAAAACTCGCCGTATTCATGTTACTGGCATGGCAGTCTATAAATTCAACTTTATGGTGCCATATCTTCTTTGTTATTTTCAGAGTAGCCATCAGTGAGAAATATATCTTATATTTTTAACTATTATGTTTACTGAAATGAAGTCACTCGTTGATAGAATCGAAGGCATTAAGAATAGCTTTTTCTTTAATGATCGTACGTATTAAACTATTGAAAAATGACTAGAGCTATTTTAAACTGCAAGGTAAGGATTCGGCCATAAAAAGGCTTCTTGATCTTATTCGAGTAAACTAAGATTAGAGACTTGAGCATATAATAGCTTTGCAGCTGAAATTTGTGATATGAATGGGATAGTTCTAAAGGTCACAAGAGATAGCTTTCTTAAATTTCAAATGAATCATTTTCCTTTAGGTCAGTTACTAGATGTTTTTCATACTTGACCTCACATCGAACTATCGGAATCAGGCGCTTTTGCGTGAACGCTCAAAAGTCGATGCCAGACTTCTTTAGCTGATTCTAGGACTCAAATTTTCATGTTTCAATTCATTAATCGCTAGAAGATTAAAGTTTCATTGGTTTATCTTTTTGAAAACTGTATTTTGAAGGAATCGTTTGAGATTTTTGGAGGCAGACCTCAAATGATTTCGGGTACAGATATTGTAGCTCGTTAGAGAATGTGAAATGTATGGCTTTACTCGTAATTCAAAAATTGAAAATCTTAACAAAATCAAGGAAAAGAAAAGCCGGCAAGCCGGTCGGTCTCTGAGGCCGTAGCTAATCGTAAAGAATAGCTTATGATAAACTATATAATGGTTTACTAAATTACAGAGAGACACTGAAACTGAATCACCGCGAGAGATGCCGAGGCACTACCTGACGATACCCTAATATAGGATTAGCATTGTACCTAAAAAGTTGTGAGGATAAACATACTTCGAAGCGATTTTTGAACCATTTAACTGTTTCATCTCTTTTGATTCTATGGGAAGCTCCGATGTGTGTTTTTGCACGCCTTCGCTTCGCAACACGCTCACCTGGCCGGGTCCTGTACGATCAAAATTAATTTCTATTTCTCGTAGATGACTATTGTCAAGCAACTTACATGCATGCATAGAAGTCCATGCCATAAATGCCAATTGCTGGGTCGTATTTGATACCTAGATCAATATGTTCACTGATTCCAAAGCCAAAATTGCCTGTCTCAGAAAAGTTACGCTTGCGTAGCTCATATTCTTTGACTTTTAGGCCACGTTCTAAAATCTCTTCAGCTTTGGGCCCTCGTACTGTAACGTGAACAGCTATCTTTTCGTTTCGACGAATACCAAATGTTCGGACCGTGTAGCGAGCCTTGCCTGTGTAGATTGATGTTAGATATATTTAATGATTGCATATTACTGGATCCATAGATCAGAGGGTATCATACTGTATACTGGTGTTTGACCGCTCAATTGTTCCAATACCTTAGCAGCTCTTGTAAGGCGATCGCCAGATTCGCCAACAGATATGTTTAAGACAAGCTTCTGGATGCGGAGCTCCTTCATAGGATTTTGTGATTTTTCTCCAGAGTCTGCCATCTTTACCTTAGACTTACTTTTGGTGGTTGAACGTCGTTAAGTCGGATAGCAATTTTCTGTTTAATTTTTTAGTATGATATTAAGATTTGTCTAAGCGAATGTGGGAAACATGTGCCTAAACAGTAGCGGAAACTGACAAGTTATTTGATTAGTAAGACAATTTTGGCGTAAATTTCAGTAAACCAATCGTCTCCTCAACAGCGCACCAACTTTTATTGATGCTCCCCAGAAAAACAGCTACCGCAATGAAAGCAAATTTCGCCAAAGCGTCTGAAATTGCCGTTAGTCAAGTAATATACAGTTAACAGGGAATGAAATGAAACCACAAGTAAAACCGGCTGTAAGTTTACTTGAAATGCAGCTGAGCTCAAATTGAAGATGGAGGAGGATGGGACTTGAGACACCGAGCTGATAGATGCCAAGCAACCTATAACCATGGACCAAAATCCAATTTTTTCAGCTTTTTTCAGTACCGAAAGTTAAAAGATATAGAAATTCAACAAATAGCAGCACTTGATGCAAGCTTTACAAAGCCTCGGAATATGTCGACTTTTCTTAATTCTACAACAGATAGACGTCCAATATCCCAGGACATATGAAATCAAGCAAAAACATAAACGTTTGAAACTATCGAGGTGGACATCGATAGAAGCCCTAAAGGAGAATATGGCGCAATCCGATCGGATATATGAATATGAGTTACATGACAAGGGACAACTGAAGTGTTTGCTCCTAGCCTTCAGGCACTCTCTTCGTTGGGCTGAAGAAAAACCCAGAAGTGATAGTAATGGACTGCACATATAAGACTAACCAATTCGGGATGCCTCTTCTTTGTATAATAGGTATAGATAGAAATCAGAAGTCTTTTTGTGTAGCTTTTGCTTTCTTGGCCAAAGAAAAAGAAAAAGATTACTATTGGGCACTAGAGAGCTACGTAAAATATCAACATGCACATTGGCCTGGTATAATTATAACGGACTGTGAACGAGCTCTGATTAATACCATTAATTCATTACTTCCACAGAAAAAGACAAAGTCCATCCTTTGTCGATGGCATGTTTGCAAAAATATACTGGCTCATTGTAAGTGGGACTTTGATATTGAAGATACATGGGATTCCTTTATGACTGAGTTTACAAAGCTTGATAAAAGAGCCTGTACTGGATGCTACTTTTCAAACTATAACATAAGGAACTGTCCCGTCGGGCCAACTATGCCTCACGTTCCTGATTCTATATTATTCTTACGCTAATTTTAGCAGATCTAATCACGATTAAAATAAGAGATTTGTTAAATCATTCGACTTCAATTTTTAATTAATTTTTTATCGCATGTTATCGTAGTCAAATCGCAAATTTAAAGTAATACAATTTGAGAAATGCGGCGATCTTTCACTGACAGCATTTACTATGTAAGAATTTTACTGGGTATGAATAAAAGTAGATAAAAATTATTAAGCTATCAGTGTCGTTTTAATGTGCTAATTCATGTTGATGTATGTAGATAAGGTTATGTTTATTTACAGCAACAAAACTTTCGTATCTAGAGCTACAACATAATTTAAAGGGATTACGTGAGTATATGACGTAACAAGATTGAGAATTAATGAAATGTCACGTGGGGTGGGAACTATAAAGATACCCATTACTTTGACATTACTGAATTTATAAACGAATTTATTATCGTGATATAGAGAAGACCGACACATGGAAGTGTACAAAACTGGGACTTTACTTGTTATGAGAAAAGACAGTTGCATTGTTATATGAAAAGGAGATTATCTTGTTTCAGAGAATGGCAAAAGCGGGAACATACTTACCTACGTACCAGCACCAATCTCCGAAAGCTATTGTCCTTCTAATTTTATTTGCCAACATTCTTTGTTGTTGCTTTATTCTAGAAGAGAGGAGTTCAAAACAATATTATGGAAAACTCAAAGTGCAATTTCATGAGATCAATTTATTTGTAAATAAGTTTGAGAGCTCCTTCTCGCGTCTTTTGGCTCTTTATTTCAAGATTTTCTATTATGTATAGCTCTGAGTATAGTTGAATACAATTTGCATTAAGACTATTTACATTAGCTCTTTTAACGAAATTTTCATCATGAGTGAGAGTCTTTTCATTTCCGAAGTTAAAATGCTGGATGTTTCCCAAGCTGTCTCTTATATTCGATTCTTTAATTTTTTTACATCTTTTGAGATAGACTTAAGATTTCTTTCGGACTTTTTGTGTGACTAACCTTTTGGGGGATCTTCAGTTTCTTCTGGCTCCTTATGCTTGTTATCAGGGGGCGTTTAGGAACACTGAAGTTGAAGGAGAATTTTGTTCATGTTTGAGTTAGTCTGCTCCATCTTGTCAAGACGATTTTGGATCATTTCTATTCGACCCTCGGTTTTGGAGTGTCCTAGTTCAACAATTTTATTCAAGTTTATAAAGTAAAAGTCTATATCTACGAGGCTTTTAGTGAGTTACTTATTGACTAAAGAAATCTTGGGACGCTGCTTCTGTAGGTTGACTTTTCGATTTAGAGGAATCACACACTTTGAGATTTTCAAATTTTTTTCACTTAAGTAGCCCGAGTTTTACTCGTCAAATACAATTAATTCCGAGACTCCTATATCATGATACCATCGACCAATTTTGTATTACAGACCCTCTGCAGTACAGCTGTATAGAGGCTTCTGTACAATCTTGTAAAGATAATCTTAGCCTAGAATTTGCACGGATTTAAATTTGGAAAACAACAATTGAATTGACCGACCTTCACTTTATCTGATCTCAAGATACTTAAAACAAGATTTACAGGGACCTCCAGTCTTTTGAATCTACCGGAATTTGATATGAAACATTGAATAGTCATCGCTTTAATTTTTTGATATGAGCCCCAGAAAGGGCTAGAAGTTATGGTGAATAAAACAAAAAAATATATTTATGATGCTCTAACGTGTGATTCTAAGGATCATCAGTTTAGAGTCCTTGGGAAAAGTAAAGATACTATATGTGTTATGGTTCATCCTTAATTCGAATGTAGTCGTGAGAATATTGTCTAATTAGCTTTCTGAAAATTCTATAGCCGATATAATCGCATTCTCTAACGCTACTGAATTGGCACCTGTGATTTGATCTGCTCTTTCGCCCTTTAAGAAAAATATAAAGGTAGGCATTGCACGAATACCTAATTCCTTGGTCACATCAGGGACTTTGTCAACATCAATCTTCGCAAAATGAGCCTTTGACATTTTCTCGGATAACCTGGCGAAAGATTGATTTAGCTAATTCTTATATCTAGATGTAAACGATTTTATTTTTTCTCATTAATTGACATTAATGCGTCAATGATAATAACCGGCCCATCTTACTTTTCAAAAACAGGCGATATGACTCTGCATGGTCCACACCATGTTGCGTAAGCGTCTATGATAACGATATCATGACTTTGAATTGCATCGTCAAATTCTGCTTTACTATAATCGACATGCATCGTATTAGTATAAATTTGTTGAGCTGATTTGGATCATTTGCTAGATCAAATAAAGATCGCTTCAACTGCCCATTTATGAGCAACGGGATGTTTAGCGTAAATAGACGTACCTGTTAATCGAATGAACAACCATTTTTGGTGCGCAGTAAGAATATCTCTGCAATCTAACTTTGCGGAGAGGAGTTTAATTTGAGAAGGGCACGTAAAACAGTTGGTTAGCTAGCACAAAAGGTGAACAGATTTGAAGAGAAGGAATTCGTTGTGCCTGATAAAACATGGATACCTTCCACGTGTGAAATCATCCTTCATGGGGATAATCAAATTAGGTGGGAAGTACTGATTTTGTGGACAAGAGTCGATAAGTATACGGGATCAAAAAGCATGTCAATAATACGTCATTCAAACCTTACGATAACTGACGTCATTTGCTTTGTAGTCATTCTAAACTAAACTAATAAGGTAATTTTTGGCAGTAAGCCCTTTGTTGTTGCGCCGCATACTCATACTCTCGACAGGAAATGAAAATAGAGCATTTATTAATTGATAGAATTATAACCTACTTTTATTATGACGTCAGCTCTGATCATGAACCCCCGTGTTAGTTATTAGTTTAGAAATCATTGTTTATTGACATGTATAATCTTAGCCTTTCGTTTACCAGAAACAGTGTTCCGTTCGGTGTCTTGATTACATTTTCTAGTCCTGTTGGGATCTCCCCAGTTCAGGATATAGATTGTTAATTGTGAAAGTATATCTTCAACTCCGCTTATAAACTGATTAGATTTACTTTTCAGATGAGTCAAGTTTCTTCGGAGCACTTTGTATCCACGCGTGGAAATACAAATTTCTCAATTACACGCGGTCTTCCCAGCTAATTGGGGTGGTCAAACCTATCAAACCAAAAAGCAGTATACTACTTTTGCATACAGCCCCGTATTTTACACCCCTGCAACATGTGAATTTCATGCACGATTTATAATCAAATTCCCCATCGAAATCATTAACTTCACAACACGTCAAGATTCTTATCACCATATCTTCATCAATTTTTATTCAGTGAAATTATTTTAAGTTGATATAGCTGTCGCATTCATTTTTATACTTTACTATCTAATTTCTAGAAAGTAAAAAGGAAATTCTCAAGAGATACTAGCTTCTCTAATTTGTTCCTGCGAGCAGAATAATCACTGCTTTTTGTTTTCTTCATAATTCTTGCTATGCTACGTATATTTTAATGACAAAAATTATACTTAATCAAAATCTCTAGAGAAAGTAATTATATTATATTCATCTTAAATTTCAACTTCCAATGATTTAATGTTGTAAGGATTTGATTTCTGGTTTATTTTTGTTTAGGACAAAAGTCTTTAATTCTTGCAGGGGGGGTGGTCTATGTAGACAACAATATTCAAGTTCATTTACTAGTGCGCCAGCACATGTATTTGTATGCATACACTTTGGAGAGACACTGACATTACAAAATTAATGCTTGATTATGCTGTTCATAAAATTTGCTCTTGTTCTCACAATGTAGCCAAGGATTTGATTTCTAGTTTGTGATAAAGATCTTCAATTTTCGCAGGGGGTGTGGTCTATGTAGACAACAGGGGTTGTTTCTGTAGACATTCTCTTATTTTAAGAAGAAATAAGAGGAATGTTAGATTTAAGGTCAATGCTGCTAACAGGGAACATGGCTAACTCACTGCACTGCAGTAAATAAAAAAATCAGCTTACAAAAAGGCTGTGATCGGCGTGGATGGCTGGAGCAATGATGTCTTTACATGGATTGCTCGCGTTGTTGGCATGTTCGCGAATTGTGACCTGTATCTTTGCAGATACGGCGCTATAGCAGTTTCAACATGTTCAAATTTGGAGGGAAGACGCCGAGTTGATGCTGACCTTCCTCAAACTAGAGTTTGTACAGGATCAGCAATTGTCCCTATTGTTGGCAGTGTTAGAATGTCGAGCTGCATGTAGTCGAGCTGCACACAATCGATCTGCGCTTAATTGTATCGAGATTGATCAAAGTGACGTAACATGTTTTGGTACAATGGCTCCTAACGGTTTGGTGCATAACTATCCGGTAGGATGCTTATTGATATAATATAGATTAAGAAATTAAAATATACTTCTTACAATTGAATAAAATACAATACTTACTCTATTAAAATTTACCTTATCAAAAACCTCTTCTTCAACCTAAATCAAATAGCTATCTGTAAATCTAATCCTCATTTACTTATGTTGCGGTCAAACGATTAGGACTGATTCCCAGAAAATTAATTAAGATACTTTAGTTTATCACTATAAATTAACAGGTTATAGCCCAGTACCCTCAGTCTCGATCTTCAGGAAACAGGATTTTAATTTAAATAAATAATTCAAAATGGTTGCAGAAGTCGAAACTAAAGTTGATAAGGCAAAGCGAGATTTTCTGCTCTGGTATATGGTCCGAACTCATAAGAATATCGTAGATAATATCACTTCAAAAGATAATTTATCTTTTTCTGATGTTAAAATACGTCTTCTAGACTTGGACAGTACCAACTCCACTGATACTGCTCTTGCCACGATAAGCGGAGACAACAGTAAAAGGAGACCTTTCCCCCCTCGTATATCCAAGCTGAGTAACACTTCCAGGCATACTAAGGGGTGTTCCTGGTGTCGTAAAAATTACCCAGGACGCTCAAGTGGCCATTTATGGAATACGTGTACAAGGTTAAAAGAATACAATGATAGGCAAAAGCAAAATGGCAAAATTAAGCCAGCAAAGCGTCATAACGCTTATGCTACCAGCTCGAACTGCGAAAGAGTCAGATACCATTCCTTCCTATTTGATACATGCGCAACCTCTCGCATATGTCCTTATTCAGATCGGTTCGAAGACATCTCGTTATGTACCGGACTTGTAACTTCAAGCTCCGAGGAGACTATGACTGTGAAAGGGAAAGGGACTATTGAGTTGAAATGCAAGCTGTTGGATGGTTCTGTTACCTCTTTTCGTATGTTTGATGTATTATATGTTCCAAATTTAAACATTCCTCTATTTTCATGGAGAAAGGAAAGGTCGAAAGGCCTAGCTCTTATTGATAATGGCAGTGTGATGTGCATAATGAAAGGTAAAAGAATATTGTTCCAAGCTAAGTTTGACGGTCCATTGCCTCACATTCCAGAACAGCATGACTATGCTGGTGTAACTTTTCATCTTTGGCATGAAGTACTTTGCCATCCTGATCAACCGTCATTCGAAAAGACCATACAATTAACTTTCAACTGGCATCTTGGTAAGGAAAAAGACACAGACTCAGTGAAAGACTTCATGGAGGATATTATGAAAGTTTGGTACGCACCAACAAGTTTTGAGTTCTCTGAGAACTGGAGTAGTTGCAAAGCCAAGTGGCTTGCCAAAAATAATAACGGTGGAAGGATTGTCAAATATATGGAAGACACATACCTTCCATATACCGAAAGATTGTCACAGATCAACTATCGAAAGCATGTGCATTTAAATAGATAATGGTTATTAATTATTAAACTATGGAGAGCTAAGTTACAGATATCTATGACTCATTATATACATATTCTCAATACATTCCTAGTTCTTCGCTGACTAGATCAGCAGAATATTCTTAGTCGATTACGGGTGCTCAGACTAGGAATGATGTCAGTGAGGTCATTCACGAAATCTTTTAATAGAGGATGTTGTGCCGTGCACACCCCTCGCTTAATAACTATAGACTGTAGGGGTATCTGCAGACTACAGGTAATTCTCGGCTTACTAGCCGTCACATTGCCCCCTCCCATTATTAGGATTTCCGTCTTTGTTCGACTACATGAGACTCTGGCTGACCAACAAACAAGCCAGCACTTGTCTCTTCTGGACCATCATTGGTATCTATAGGGCCATATTTTTCTTCGAATTTTTCAAGAGCTGCTGTATCTTTGACATAGTCTACTGGCTCCCATGTTGGCTCAATCCAACCTACCCATTTCACTAACACTTGTCGAAATTTTCCCCGACCACGACGAACAGTTCTTGCTCGTAATATAGATTGTACCTCGTATTCTTTTTCTTCTAAGTTGTCTATTAAAGGAGGATTTTGCTCATCGTCGCGTATTTGGCTAGGGAATGGATCATTCCCAGCATGTTTAACTAATTCAATATTGAAGCGATTGTGAATGTGACCAGGAACGTTAAGTTCGACAGTTAATGCGTCAGGAACTGCGATGACTTCGTATTTGGCATGTTGCCATGCTAGTTTCTTTGATAGCTGAGGAGTTCGTATATGCTCTAAATTAAGCCATACTTTATCACCAACTTTGAACTATTCAGGTTGGCGACGATTACGATTCTTATTACTTTCACTTCGCTGTTGTTCCGATGCCATCGCTACCTGAGCGAATTCTTGCGCGTCTTTTAATCGTTGCACATATTCATGCGCTGCAATTGTTCCTGGATGATGTGAAGTGCTTTTGGGAGAAGGAGACGGCTCGCTCAGAGGGTCTAAATGGTAGCCATTTCGTAAGAAAAATGGACTCATACCTCCAATAACAGAGCTTGGGCGTGTATTGAATGTTAATTGTGCGAGAGTAAGAAGGTCCATCCAATTATGTTGTGCGTAACACGTAAAAACACGTAAATACTTATACATTTCTTGGTTTGCCCTTTTACTAGCATTGGATTGTGGATGATATGCAGTGGTAAGCCGTTGTGTAATACCCGTTAGTTCGCAGAAGCTTTTCCAAAAATTACTGAGCCAATTACTACCCCTATCACTTGTCAGATATCTGGGAAATCCAAAGTAACGGTAATATCGATCGATGAATAACTTAGCGCATTGTTGGGCCTCCATTGTTTTGGTACCGAACAAGAGTATAACTTTTGAAAGGCGATCAGTGATAACTATTATATTAGTGCAGCCTTGGGAAGGTGGGAGGTCTGTAATAAAGTCAATTGTAAGCTCACTACCAATGCGATCTGGGATTGTTAACGATTTCATAAATCCTGCCTTAGCTTCTCGCCATACTGTCGACCTTCCACAAACATCACAGTTCCTAATAAATCGACGAACTGACTCTCGCAATTTAGGCCAAAAAAAACGTCGTAGAATAATGCTCATCATAGTGTCTCTGCCTGGGTGACCTCCTAAGTAACTATCGTGAGTCTGCTGCATAATAGCCGTGCGTAAAGATTCATAGTTTGGAATCCAAATACGGTTTTCCCTACAGCGAAGGACGCCATCCGCTGCAACTGTACACTCGGTTATATTAACTGAAGATTTATGGGCGATATCAGGCGGAAATTGACGTTCCCCTGCTTGTACCGTATTTCGAGCTTTAATCCAGTCGCTGTCAGAGTTGACTCCCTGTTCCCACAAATTTTGCATTTGATTTGACTCGAAGATTCGGGCTATCAAAGTTTGATTATGAGACTGAGGAGCATTATTTTCGATTTGTACGAGACTTGTTGGGTTAGCAAGAGCGCTAGTTAGTATCTTAATTACATGTCCCGCGTTGCGTTCGTCGCTTAATCCCATGGGCTTGTCCTGATCACGTCGTGACAAGGCATCAGGCCGCTCACACGCATTACCAGGCCGCCATTTGAATTGCAACACGTCATTATATGGAACTTGTCGCTCATTAAGTAATCGTTTCACAGAAAAGAAACTAAGGTTCTTATGATCGCTCAGAATTGAAAATGTCTTCGCTACGGATTGCAATTCGGCTTCCCATTCTCGAAGGCAAAAGATGATAGCAAGCATCTCCTTGTCGTGGATTTGATAATTGAACTCTGCACTATTTAATCGTCTCGAATAATATGCTACAGGTCGAAGTATTCCTTGACCATCTAGCTGAGACAAACATCCTCCAAGCGCGTACCCCGAACAGTCAGCTTCTAAGACGGTATCTTTTTCTGGGTCTCATTGAGCTAGCACTAGCTTAGTTGAGAAGATTTCCTTCAACTTTTCAAAAGCATTGTTTTCTTCTACACTCCATCGCCACACAACATCTTTCTTAGTTAAATTTGTTAAGGGCGCTATAATTTCCGAAAAATTCTTTACAAAGCACCGGTAAAAGTTCGCGAACCCAAGGAATGATCTAACACCTTTTACAGGTATTGGGGCTTACCATTCTGAGATTGCCTCAAATTTACCCGGATCCATAGTGATACTTTCCCCAGATTTTTCAATAAAGCCAAGGTACTTTACCTCCTTACATAAAAAGTTGCATTTCTCTAAATCAAGGAAGAGTCCTGCTTTATCGAATTTTCTCAAGATATTACAAACTGTTCCCCAATGTTCATCCTTACTGCCGCTTGTGTAAGCCAAGACGTCGTCCATATAAGCCGTAGCATCAATATCGAGATGTTCCCGTAGTTGCTCATTGATGTAACGTTGAAAAGTCGCTGGTGCATTAACGAGGCCGAAAGGAGTTACCAGCCATTCAAATAAACCCAGACGACATCGGAAAGCCGTCATCCACTCATCACCCTCCCTGATTCGAAGGCGATGAAACGCCGACTTGACATCTAGCTTTGTAAACCATTTGGCTTTTGAGAGCTGCCGAAGCGTTTCTTTAAATAATGGTAATGGGTAACGGTCAGGTATGGTTATTGCGTTTAACCCTCGATAATCTACACAAAGACGTAGACCTCCATTCGGCTTTTTAGCAAATAACATAGGTGCAGCAGCCGGCGAACTACTTGGTCGAATCCAACCCTTCTTTAGAAGATCTGTTATAGTTTTTCTTAGAACCAGTAATTCCTCCCGAGACATGTTATACAACGGGCCCCATGGTGGTGTTGATGATTTCCCATCTTCATGTCTAAGGTTTATCGCATGATCGAGAGGCCCCCAATTAGGCGGTAACTTATTTGCGTCCAATCCGTCTGTAAAAAGGTGCGCAAACTCCTTAACTTGGTCTGGAAGTCGTCTTCTAGCCTCTTTTAATATAACGGAGGGCTTTGTGCGCAATGTTTTATTGATATCTTCGAGCGACGCTCGACAGATCGCAATAGTTTTAATCTTATTTGTAATAACCTCGACAGTTGCTACACGGGGTCGTGGAATATTTCTTAACTCCTGGCGCCATCGTTTGACGCTAAATACTGAGCCACCTAGTTTACCAATAAACAAACGTTGCTCTCTTGTGTGAATAGTTGCGTCTTCATCCTCCAACCATTTCTTGCAACCATTGATGGGCAATAAGCAAAATGCAAGGGGTATTTCAAAATTGCAGGATACATCAAAAACAACATGTTTTTGTATCAGATCGATAGCTGGCTCGGATGGCCGCATTTTCAGAAATATTTCTGAGTGTTCACGATTTTGACCAGTGTTGAAGGTTACAGCAACCAGTGCCCACAGTCGAACTCGGCGAACCAGCATCAATAGTAGATGCGTTGAGGAGGATATATGACACTTATGAGAATGGGCCTTCTTCTCACCGAAAGCGAATGATGCTCCAGCATGTCCTTGCCTTGCCAAGTGCACGAGTATTCGACCCAGTAAGAACTTCAGGGCAGTGTAAGCCATCTAGCTCAACGCAATGGTTACCTTCAGAGTTTGAGCGCGTTGCTGCTATGGTAGAAGTTCCTTTGCGTAGAAAGAGTAGAGTCTATCAAGGAACAGGCCATAACGCGCGGAATTATCTGCTGCGTACAACACATCCCTTGGGTACTAGTGTTTTTAGATTCTACACACATAAAATTTTTAACACTAGATAAGAATAAACGTGGAGCGTTCCTACATTCTATTGTAGTGAAAAATGATGCTGCAGGACTTGGTGTACCTGTAGCGGTCATGTTGACCAGCTTAGAAACAATGATGCCCCTCGAACTTTGGCTAAGCTGGCTAAAAATAAATGTACCTCTCCAAGAGTTAGTATTGAGTGAATTGAAATCCCTAGATCATACGAAGACTTTATCGGAATTCAAATGTAAATAGCAGGAGTACCAGCTCCGTTACCAGCATTATATTGATTAGCTAAATTACGTTACAACTCAGTGGATTAATGGTGCTGATAAGTGGTTAGAGGGTAATCGAGATGTATGCAACATCATCATCAATTATACCTATATATCAATAAACTTATCTCTTCAAGGGTCTCTCGATATCTGAACAAATAATCTAGTGGAGTGATGGCATTACGTCCTTAAATTCCGATACTTAAGAGGAACAAGAAAACAACGCCCTGACAGGCTTTTTTATATCTTATTGCGAGAGACTCTGGTTGATCTTAGAATAACGTTCTTAAGATTCGATGGGGATTTCTTGATCGTCGCATTAGTCTCGCTGAGCAAACAAATTTGAACGAATGTAACAAGATCTCATCGGAGGAAGCAACAAGCTTCATAACTTGTCTCCCAGTTCCAACAGACAAAAATGAGAACGAGATGTAATATGTAGCCGCTGCCTCGGTTGCTTCTCCATTTGGAGGCAATAGTAAATATATTATTAGTCAAGATACTAGTGGCGCTCTATGTAGCTGTTTATGTCCTTAAATGATTACAAATTCTTCTGTGTGTAAACACATGCATTCTGTGCCTTCATTTTTCATTTTTCTTACTGCTTGATGTAACAATCTTGATAAGTTCCTATTCTCGTCATGGGATAAATCTCGATAAGTGCTGATATCTAGTACTGCCTCAATTGATCTATCTTTGGCCAGAAATTTCCAAAGGCCTCTTTACTATTCCTTTTTTGCCTTGAAGGACGCACTAAGGGAGCTCTTTCTCTCCGTCGTTGAATCTCTTCATTAGTTAGTTGATGTGGACTTTTTTTCACCACCAAACGTATATTGAACTGTTATATTTCTTTTGGTCTTCTTGTCATCAATCAACTCTGGATCATATTGATCAGCTCTCATATGAATATTAAAGCCTAAACTGTTCTAGTGGATCTATGATACCATAGAAGGCTTCGTCGATTGTTTTCCATCCTATCTTTTCCATCAACTTCTCACCCATTTTTTCGGGCTTTGTCAAAGCTTAATATTTTCTTAGTTTTCTGGAGATTTGTAGAGGTACATACACTCATACACAGTATCAAATATCTCAGAAAGCTCGTTTGGGAGATAATACGTGGCATGTTGATTAAAATGAGTAACTGGATAGAGGAAAATAAACGAAGAAAATTAGTCACTTTTTTGTATTTATACGTATGATTTGCTTATCAATCTAAGTATAAATAAATACTGGTAAAGATAATAAGTTTTATGTGAAAGCAGTGACGACTGATAATTAACTATTGTAAGAATTGGTCTAAGATGTATACAAGGATAGGATTGCACCTGCCGCTAGATTATGACTTGAGATTATGAGAATGATTGTATTATTGTTTTTTCTACTATCTGGCCTAGCTAACACTACTTATAACTATGGTATACTCTCCTTGTATGAGGGTCTGTAAGTATGATTCATCTTATTACGTAGGTAAGGCAAACGCAATCATTGTTATGAACACTTGAGTCTGAATTTACCGTGTACTATTATGAACTTCCGAGTTATCGATGGCTTCGGAGTTGCCGTTGCACCTCCTCGCCTAATCTTTGCTCGCCCGTTGCTCAACTAGTTATGCATACCCCTGCATAAACCAACAACATACTAATTCATGGGTATTCCTGTATATCGATAACTAGGGTCCTTGTATGACTAACTCTTACAACTATACAGTAAATAATGCGTACGCTGTTGAGCGGGAAACCGAATTGTGGGGTTGATTAACGTGATGATGATCTTCGGATTCAAAGGTGAAGACTGCACTAGCTTATTCTATTAGTCAATTATATCCCTGATCAAACCCCGTCCACGCTAGCAGGGATAAACTGCTGTCAGATTAATACTTTTTGTAGTTATATAAATTAAGTCGTTAAGATCATACTACAGTTCCATATAACATCAAAAGTTACTTTTTAAATCTGCGAATGGAGTTTATTATTTTGCAATAATTGCGGTGAAAAAAAAGACGGATTTTTTACCCTCACCTGTTCAATTAGGGATTTGCAAGTTTGAAGCATGCAGGGAATAGTTAGTTTTGCTCTTAATGGGTTATGAGTGTAAATAGTTACGAGCAGTTAAAACAAAAATCATCACTTCTTTTCCTCTGAAATCGAGGTCCCATAAATCTTCTTCACCCAACTAGCGAATGCGATCGTTGAACGATGCCAAGAGAGCCGAACGATTACCATCCTGAACCATTAATATCAAACAAGTAGCAAACTTTTGTTTTTACCATGTAATCCGGGCCAGAGACAAGGACTAAAATGGCGCTACATAGGGTAATGCAGATTAATATAGGGCTAATATTGCCTCAAATTTAGTTCCTGCTCTCATTTTGCATTCGGATGTGTTGCCAGACATGCCTTCTCTAGAGGATCAACAGGTGCAAAACGTTACGCTGATGCAAGAAAATTTCCAATTCTCCAAAAATCCGACAGCTGATGTGAACTCCTCACTTCGGGACCAAAATTTCTACGGGGCTTAAAGTTGCATTCAATGCAGAATAACGAACTATCTTTCTGACACTTGAAGTTGGCAATTCCAAAGCAAAGCGGTCACGTGGAGAGAAAATAAAAAAAAATGACCCAATTTTTTTTCGCCTCGATCGTTACATAGACTTTTGGAAATCTTGAAACTTTTTTATGGATACTTTTAGTATTCTTTCATAACTTTACGTACTTTTCAGCAATCTTCATAAGTCATCTTGTTGGTAGGTATAAAATACTTCAGTCGATAGCAGATGTTTAATTTTAGATGTACTCGCTCGAAGATACTTTGGAGGTTGAAACTTAAGTATTTGGGACAACCTCATCTGGCTCTGTTGATATACTTCCAGCAACTCCATATCGTTAATAGGGATTCCCAATTGAGATTCAAAATTCAAGAAATGGGCGCCCATGATATAGAACTTTTCAGAAGCATAACAGAACTCTTTAAATTACTAAGAGGTCTAAGAGCTAAACTTAGATTTCTTGAGAGTTGAAAATTTATCTTGCATCAACATGACGTTTTGCAACTGTTAATCCTCTTGGCAAGAAATGTCAGGCAGAACTACCAGACTCAAAATCAGAAAGTTATCAGATAATCTGAACATAAAATCCGCATCACCATACCTAGCGTCATTATGATCGTTGTGTTTAAGGCGAGTTACAGGGTTGATATTAAAGTTTGTTGCTTGTTTGTTTTTTTATAACAACTATAATAGGTAATGTAATAAGGCCGTTCAGACTTGGAAATCGTGATCGCACGCAATTTGCGAAGTGCTAAATCTGCGTTAAAATTTGTCTTTCCCCGCCGGGATTACTCAGCAAAAACCACATCAAAATTCTCACATTTGTATTTTATCCAGACTTCCATTGCATTATCACCATCAAGTTTTGTTCAATCTTATTTTTAGCAAATTAGATAACTTTCAAGATCATTTATTTATCGCAATACCAAATTTTAAGGAAGTGAAAATTTTAAAAAATGCTACTTACAGGCCTTCAGAAATTATGATGTTGGTTTAAAAATCACGTCTTTTTTGATATGTCGCATCTGCTCCAAAGTTGCTCTTTTTTTTAAGTAGAAAATCAATAAAATAGAGATTCGTTATTAAAAGAATTCTTTTGAATTTTAATAATCAATACAAACTGATTGATTGAGATGCTGGGCTTCAAAGAGATGATAATGAAAAAATGGAGTGTTTTTTCGTTTATTTGCTGAGTAATTCCCAAGGGGGGGGGGGGGAGACAAAATCGTACGCAATCATCGTAGGCAACTTTTCAGAAGAAGATGTTTTAATAACCCTAATACTTATGTCATTAGCATATCCCTGTATGTAGGAGGATGCACTCCATATGTGTAGATTTGTAGCATTTTAAACTATAAATATCCATCCCCCTCTTACTCTCAATATCATTTTAGACCTCAATCACCTTTTACTCACTCCTTAACACTCTCGGTCCCCGCTCCTCGTCAGCTTTTAAGGCTTCTAAAATCAAAATGGTTGTCCAACTTATTAAAAAGTACGTCTGTTAAATGTTTTATCGTTTTTGGATGACCTCTTGTTCATCAACCATAATGATCCAGATCACCCAGCCCAATTGATGAATTCAAACTAATACTAGACATGTTGATTACAGCAAACCAGAATTCGATGAAGCAATTGCATCACATGAAAATGTTATCATAGACTTTACTGCAACATGGTGTGGACCATGCAGAGTAATTTCACCTATTTTTGAAAAGTAAGACTGATGATTGAACACAAGCTAAGGAAAAAACGATACATCTACAAACAACCAGTAACTAATTCTATCTTTCGTCAGATTATCTGAAAGTGGATTTCCAGTCAGTTTCTTTAAGATTGATGTTGACGAAGTTCCCGATGTGACAAAGGAGGTTGGTGTTCGTGCAATGCCTACGTTCATCTATTTTCGAAAAGGTGAAAAAGTAGATCAAATTATGGGTGCAGATCCGGTGCAGCTGACGGAACTTGTCAAGAGAGCTAGTAATTAGACCAAACTCTCAAGTCCACATTCAATTCAGGATGAGTGGTCACTAGGATTCTCATTTTTCTTATGAATTCTAAAAACATGTTTTTAAACTTCAATATTTTGCTCTAGATATTAAATCCTTGGTAATTCAGGTCTTCTTTTCGATGAGTGACAAATGAGCAGATTCGCAATATTTGATGCGATGAAAGACAACAATTTCATATTTGGTCCTGTTGTTGAGCAAACTGCGTTTTTTGAAAATTCTTAGAAGTCTCATCAAACTGCGACGACTGTTCAAAATCGTCTTTAGATAAGTAAGTATTCGATGATTCTTAGTCTTATGTAGTTGTTGCTGATCAAACAAATCATATATATAACTAATGACGTAAAGCAGCTATCAGAAGTGTCAAATTTTGAATTAACGTTAGGTTGTCTCATTTGAACATATAAAGAGTTAGGATGCACATCCCGCCCATTCGGCTAACCATCCCACATTTTTAATTGGCCAATAAAGTAAACATCTAATTAGCCTAAAATCCAGATAATGTATTTCGCGACTTCATAATCGCTCTATCACTGTCAGTCGCATTTTCCCTCCACTCTATATTGTGCTACTGGTTATTATCAACTTACATAACTGTTTAGTAGATAATTGCGGGGTTTCCGCTCTCTCTGTTTATGTGATTACATAAGCAAGATTAACGATAGTAGGGGCTCTGATACTAAGCGAGACTATCATCTTCATTTTAATTACAACTCGCTAATCCATTTTCTCCCCTTTAGAACTGTAATGTGACTAAGGTAATAATTGTTGTCTATTAACAGTTCACAATAGTGTTATAGATGGATTTTTTTTCATCAATCGATTTACGCATACCAAGAGAATACAATAAGTTTTTCTCGAATGAGAAAGACAGTAATTTTTCTATCAAGTAAGACAGTTGTTCCTGACAGATTTACATCTGCATTTCGATTATTTCACTTCTCCTTGCAGTGAAAGTGGTCTTGCCTCATTAAAGGTCTCGCTAGAGGGATCTGTCAGCGACCTAGATACAGTAGTAGTTAGAAAGTCCGAAACTCTTTGTCATCGCCAAGGATCGCACTACCTACTACTACTATCCTGACCCTAAATAAATGTAATTCGCATATACATATGCAGGCAGGCAGGGGTAAGATGTCGATCAAATGTAACACTAGAAAGTTGGTGAGAAATGCAAGAAACCAAATTGGGTATCTTCAAATTCTCGAGATCAGATGTCCCCTCCATAATCCCACCCTTATATCTCATTCATCTTCCGTCTCCAATTCATCATCACCGCCCACATACATTTGCTCAAATTTAAAATGGAAAACTTCGGCTTCAACAACTCTCTGTCATCAATCGATGAATCCTGCTACCTTTCAACCTTTCTCGTATGTTGCTGTAACAACCTGTTAAACTAATTGCTAGTAAAAATTAGTTCTAATCTGCTTCTGACTGTAACCCATCTTGGGCCAAGTTTTCCTGCTGGCCTGCAACTAACAAATCACTCTTCTGAGCTGTATGCTGAGTCTATCATCACTTTTCTGGTTAAATTACTAATGAAAATCTAGTCGTTACCAGCCTCAGATAGTATATAACCCCAGTTCTGTTGAGTATGACTTACCACCCGTTGAGAGCCAATATTCAGATATCTCTACAGAAGTGTAAGAAAACACTTTTATTAAACCCACTGCAATTACTAAGCAAGAAATAGAGAAATAAATAGCTCTAGCCTAGATGAATTTGGGTCTAATCCAGTCAACAATCAGGTGATATCAATTCGTAAACCTGAAACTACGAAAGAAGACCGCGTAAAAATCCAAACTGCTTTGGATTTTGGAGTGTCAGTGGGAAAGATTGCGCGACAGTTTGGATTTTCCAGACGTCAAATATACTATGCCCGAAAGCATGGCTTTGAGTCTGGGAGGAGGAGGTGCGGGGGCAAGCCAGCAATACCGGAGGAAAAAGCCCAGGAGTTGGTGAGCTGGCTACACACCAACCCACAGTATCGGCATGCACCCTCCCAAATGATACCAAATCTGGCCCCGGAATTGGACCTGAATCAATTCGGGAATAAAGCGATTCGGATTGCGTTCAAGTCGCAAGGATATGGACGGAGAGTATCCAAGAAAAAGGGATTCTCAAATAAACCAGAGCACAAGGAAAGGCGTTTGGAGTTTGCAATGAGTGCTTTTCATTGGTCCCCTCAGAGATTATCTGAGCAAATGTTTTCTGATGAAGTTTGGGCTCATGGAGGAGCAAATAGCCGAAGATATGCGACGGTTCTTGTAGAGGGCGACAGGCAGGAAATACTTTTTGACCGATTTCGTCCCGAGTGCCTGACTCCTAATTATGGGAAACTTCCAGCTTGGATGTTTCACGGAATCATACACAACGGAAGGAAAGCATTAGGGACGTTTTGGAAAAAGGAGTATGGGACAATGAATTCAGCTAAGTACGATGCGTACATTTTGTCGCAAGTACAAAGGCTGGTTCAGTACGAGCGAACACAAGGAAGGGACACCTGGTTTCAACACGACAACGCATCGTGCTATCGATCTTGGCTTACTCGGGACAACTTACGTCATCGTGAGATTAAGACAATCGATTGGCCTCCTTACTCTCCAGACTTGAACTTAATTGAGCATGTCTGGGTCAAGATGAGGAGATACATTCAGTCAGGACCATTGCTCTCTCACGGGTTACGACCCAAGGAGGGTAGGAAATGATGAGCTTCGTCGGATCATACAGGAGGCCTAGGATGCAGTACCTGATGAATTTATTTCTGATTTGTATGCATCTTGGCGGGATCGTTGCAAGGCCGTAATTGATGCCAGAGGAGGCCCGACCAAGTACTAGCTTGTACCTCTGCTTGTCGTTCTTTTTTTAATATATATAGTCATAATTTCTGAGTTTCATTCTTTCAATATTTTTGTATTATTGCGTTACTTTCTGGCGTTTTTAATTTTAATTGTTCAGCTTTCATTTGTTTTTCATGTAATTATTATTTAATTTTTTCAGTTTTCAGTTTTCTATTCATCATTTGTTTCCAGCTATTATTTTATTCTTGTTTTGTTTGTATAGCAATATGCTCCGGTGTATATGAGAATCCCTTTTTCTTGGATATTCCTCGCCTATATACTTATCATTTTCGACCGGTTGCTAATTCTGTATGCGTTACATAGCTATGAAGTATTAAATTGGAAAGGCTGTTTATGTGTATTTTTCGAACATGGCTCTCTAATTCACCGAATGAAATAAGAATATAGTTTTCTATAAGATATTGAAACTTGCAAAATTTAATAAGAGAAATTTAAGTACACAAAGACGAATCTTTCATCTAATAATAAAATAAATAAATTATATGAAGCTTTATCACTTGATAATAGATTAAGAGAATGTAATACTCCAATAGATATGTATAGATCCTAAACCTCGTAACTTGTAATTTAACAGAGTTATCTTATGCTTCTTAACTACGCTTAGTGATATGGACTGCGCCAACTTTGAATCCAAATTGAGAATCTCATCTTAATGTTTAATCTGACGGTATTTCATTGGAGCTAAATAACTTTGATCTAACACAGACTCCATCCTTCAAAGTGTTTTCGAGCCAGTATATCTACAATATTGTGGTTACTATTCACGGAAGTATATTATTTCTGATAAGAAAGTGATATGCATTTAATGGAAAAATGCAATAGATGAACATTGTATTGGTCAAAGAGGTAATTGTCGCGTTTTTTCCATGTATCTGAAGCTGATAGAAGTGACAGATATCACGGACATTTTTTTTTTCCACCAAGTAAACATTTTGCTTTGAAATCAAACGTCGAAGATGTTGGACGTCACCTTGCATTGGATACGACTTTTAGTCTTGTCAAACTTCTTGCCTGGATCCAAAAAGTCTCCATTAGTTGTTGGATTTTTGATTCTTGGAAATTTTTCTTGCGTCAAAATAGCGTTTTTGACTTGTTGATCCTATGTACAATCCATGTCTAGCAAGACTTCCGGATGTGAAAAAAGAAAGTTATGAAATAATCGTACATAAGAATGGTAGTTTTAGCGCAGAAATATCCCAGTAAAGGTCTGTATGATCTCAGCTAGCGCATATTTAAATCCTTGTTTTCCGGCCAAACTGCTTGCATATGTATATGCGAGTTACATTTTCCCAGGTTCGGTGAAGGAAAAACGCGACTTCCTTCTTCTCTGAAAAAGAACTTATTTGGATGTATTCTAGTTTTGATCACTCCTTTTGCCTTGAACATAATTTTTAATTGATTCGAACTAGTTGTTGAGGCGCATAAAAGGCATATTTATCGCCTTGTACAAATAGGATTACAGAGACTGTAGATGTGCCATGTTCTCACATGTTTGAGAGTACTATGGCCGGCGTAGGAAACGAGGGTGTTTCTGGACTTGAGGAAACATATAGACCGATGAATTCCTTGAACCAATCATTGGTAGACAGACGAGACCGCCAAGGAGAGCGCTAGCATGTGTTCGAAGATGCAACTTTGCGGAAGCTCCCGAGTTTCCAATACGTTAAGCGAATTGATCTGGCGTAGTGTATACATTCTGGCCAGCCGGCAATTGTATCCCCTATTTCAAAATCAGGCTATCGAAAATACCGCAATATTTTTCCTCCAAGATCTGCCAGTGATATTACAAATGCTGCTGGTGCGAAGAGATCTATCTAAAGACAAATTGAGTGTGGCAAAACCAAGCATACTATCAAGTAAATTAAGTAGTAGAAAGATTCAGACTTATCACTTACTTAAAACTCATCGGACATTGGATGGCATCGGATTGCACGTGGGAAGCATACTAATACACTATTGTTTCAACTAAATGAATGTCTGAGTTATCTAGTAAATATAGCAATCTTCTAGGAGTACTGTAATTGTAGATAAATTATATGATGTATCAATCTCTGTACTTTTATATAGCAGATTCGTGACATAGTCAAAGATTTTGAATTAGTTGTATGTTTTATTAAAGATACACAAATGCAAGCATCAGGAACGTTGAAGAGCTATCATGTGATGTCAGAGCTAATCCTAAAGATAAAATAATTTCATAGGTCTAGCGCTTTAAACTACAAAGATTTCTCAGCCGGTAATCGCTCACTCTCATCTTCTCCGTCCTCATCTACAGCAGCTATTCTCTTTGGGCAATTTCGCTTATCATGGCCTTGACCACTGCATTCACTACATAACCTAGGATCACGTAGCCTTTTAGTTGGTGTAAAGGTTTCTCCTGCATTTCTTGCCGCATGCTCGAACTCGCAAACTTCTCTCTGAGTCGAAGATTCTGTAGTTAAGTGTTTCCTGCCTGCTACCCCTATTGCATTGCTCCTATTAAAAGCACCTGGAGGCCGCCCTTTTGGTCTCATAATCAAAAAGTCTTGGATGCCAGTAGATATAACTGCATAACCACCAGTAATAACGATGTCTCGGATCCGTTTCAATTGTGAACGGGCTGTGAATTGTTTGTGTGTATCCCAGGCAGTAAAATTCTGATTTAGCTCGGCCAAATTTGTGGAAATGGACTCTTCGTCTTTCATAATATTAATAGAGTCTAGTGCAGTGACAGAGGAATTATAATTAAGATACCAATGGGAGCAAAAGTCAGAAACGTCCAATACTTATTCAGGTTTAGGTAAGATTTTATTTTATTTTATATCGGCAACACATTCCCCATACACGCTGGAAGATACTAGTAGATGTAACTTGCTGGTTCTTTTCCTTATTTATAACATCTATAGAATCTGCTATGAAATGAGGAGCTTTGTGGGAGACTTTTAAGTTTAATTTTTCGAAAATGCGCTCACGGAGTCGTCTTCCGATCTTTTGCTGCTGCTGTCATATACGAGCTATGATTTCCGTGATGTCAGACTGATGTGAGTCTCTTGGTCTTTTAAATACTGTAAATAAATGTGCTGTCAAGACATCTAGATAAGCCTTACCTTAATCTTGGCATGTGCACCTTCTGCTCTAGTGGAAGTGGAATGACTTAAGTGACGATACTTATTCGTCCAAAGTGTTACAAACCTCTCTTTGTGTGGTATCCATTATCCTTCAACGTGGCATAACAAATCTTGAGGTGACATCAATTTTAGCGTGGACCAGGCTTCGTTGGATCCTTTAGACGTTGCTTGCTGAATAACTCTTGACTAGGAATTTTCCCACACATTCCATTACTCTTTGCTTGCAAAAGATCCACGATGTTTAGCCATTATATTCTTCCATGTCTGCCAATTACAGAGCAGGTTATGTGACTTTGGAAAATATACTCTAATGGCGTTCATCAACGCCAAATCATTGTCAGTCATAATGACATCTAGATGAAAGTCATCGAAAAAAATTGTGCAGTCTCCAAAGCCCAGTTATAGTCGTCAGTTGTTTCAGACTTTGTGAAACAGATGAGCGGCGTAAAAGTTTGGTAGGTCAATGACACACCAACCGCATGGATCATAGGCATGCGATATTTGTTTGTTTTATATGTTGACTCAATAACCAATATCGAATGATATAGTCTGGTCATTCTAATAGCGTCCAGAAAGGAAAAGAATAGGTGTGTAAGATGATTATCGACATCAACTTTAATGCTGTAAGGAACATTCTCCTTCACAAGACTGTCAAGCAGAGCTTGAATTGGAATGCGCCCATTGAGGTCATCCCTAATTTCTTTTGATCGGTGATTTGATATATCTCAAGAAAGCAATATTACCCCAGGATGTTCACGACGTAAAGAAGTAGCAATCTTACGTGGCTCAACTGTACTAACAAGGTTCTCGATTGAACCCAATTTCGGCTTAGTACTGCTAGCAAGTGCCTGAGATCTCGAGATTCTTTGATTTTGGGGAAATGCTTCATGCGTATGGAACGCAAAAGTTATATATACATATATGCCACTATGGTATTTTGCATGAATAATTACCAACTCACGTGATTTATCGGATGTTGTTTCACTACAACTGTGGTATTTTTTTTCATTGAAAAAAAAGAAAACAATTATGTTTTACACTTTTCGTGAGGCCTTAGCTTTCCCGAAACATTCGATCGTTTTGAGCAAGTGGCTTTAGTACTTAGTTTGACGTCGTTTTGCTCTCTTTATTGCAAGAGTCTGTGATAGCATGCTATTAATTTATGCCCTACACGAATTTTCATTTATATTATGCTAAACTACATCGACTCTTTGCATCAATCCGTACACAATTTCGGGTTATTCAGGATACTCTCTAAGGCAGCGTTCGGCTGTGCCCCAGAGATGTTTAATTGGGGTAAGACCAGGCGATTGGGAAGGCCAATTCAAAGCCATAACGCCCTTCATAGCCAACTAAATCTTTGTCGGTCGAGAAGTGTATTTTGGGTCGTTATCTTGTTGAAAAAAAGGAACCTCGTTTCTGGCATTATGAAGGAGACTATTTGTGACTTCATCAACTCTTGACAACAATTAACTGTTCCAAATTCATCCTATAGACTATATGACTTATCCCACCAGTCTTGAACCAGGAAATTCATCACCAGACCATCATGCTACCGCCCCAAACTTCAAGGTCTCTTGGATGTAATCTATAGCAGTATTTGTTCTTGTGTCTCTGCCAACACTTTGTACAGTATGCTTCTGGATTCAAACCGCACTCATTGGGGAAAGAATCTGTCAAGGCCACAGTAAGCTGTTGGATTCAATTCCCTTCAATAGCGTGGATTGATGACTATAGCGATGGTAATAAAGCCAACTCAGTGTTTGCTTCAAATTCTCAAGTATTTCTCCAATTGTTCAGCCATTCCATATGTTTTACACCCATCACGAATAACGCTGACGCTAAACCGTTGCCAACTTGATAAGAGTGTACAGCGTCTAATGATCTTGACTTCATCGCATTTGCGGCATTATTAGTACTCTGATATACGGCTAAAAATCTGTCATTTTTGTTGTCGGCAGATGAACGAAACTTAATTGATATGAATTTCTCTAATGCAGCCGCATACGGGGCAGTTGCAGTCTCTTTTCTTGCATTGACTATTGTATCGTACAATTCTTTGGCATTCACGCTAAGTTTACTATCTTGATTGGGTTACTATATTGTGAGAATTAGTAAACATCTTGGGAATTCTAGCTCAAGAATTATGAGCCTACAAAATTAGAATGGAGATCGATTTCCAACCTTGACAACCCTTTATTGTCTTATATTGAAACTTCTCTTTTACAAAAGTAGAATTCATTGGACCTACTGTGCAGTATGTAGTAGAAAAAAAATGCTGCATTACAAGTAAGGATTATCAAAAAAGAAAGTCCACTCAAAATTTTATCCAAATTAAAAGTTTTTCCTGAGCTTATTGAAATCTCTACTTTGCTTTAATTTACTCTACTAATGATTAATCTGACTCTTAACCTAGTCTTTAAAAATATTGCAGCTCAAAATTTAATGCTTTGAAATATATATACATACTTTTCCATCAGAAGGAATTTTTTTGTATTTAAGTAACATTCACCTGAAGTTGTGAAGTCTCTCTCCTTTCTCAACTACAAATAAATTCAGAAGTACTTATTCCCACTTAATTATCGTTTTTTATCACAAAATAATAGTTCGAATATATGATGCAGGTCTTTTACTCATGGGAAGCTTTACATATAGTCCTAATCCCGCCTGCTGAATCATTCCTTGTCTTACTCTCACTAGGATTTCTCACAATCCTTGGTGTGAGGATGGTGGTTAAAGAATGTTTCTTTTGGGGTTTTAATGTGAAGAGATCATTGTTCCAATCGCAACTAATTTGATTCTGGTCATTATGGAATGCTGCTGGGCCATCGATTTTGATTTAATTTAGATGGGTCTGAAATAATCAATTTAAGAGAGTTCAGTTAGCTCAATTACCCTTTAAAACAAACCCCCTACCGATGTGTCAGAAATTATTTCCGCTAATTATAGCTTAAAAGAAAGGAAACCGACCTAAGAAGTCTACGTAAAAGACTTGCCACTGATAAGGTAACGAATAGTTCTATGAGCATCATAATGATCATCTCATTTCAATAGCAGTGGTTTCGCGATAAAGCACCACAATTCTATTAAATAAAATCGCTATTAAACTACTTAGATGTAGTTGATAGACTGTACTTATCCTAGTTAAACTTCTGGTTGCATCAACATTATTATAACATATTGAAACATGATAGTGTCACTGAAAACCATCAACCCACTGTGAATTGTATAGCTGTATGCTGGAGATATCTAGCTGTGTCCTCTGGATAATATATTAAGTTCGAATCATTTCCAATATTGCATCCATAACATGGTCTCTCTTATTTAAGAGGGAATTGTATCCGATTCCAATCATTCAAAGATCTTCTTCTACTTTTGCATTAGATAAAATCTGAGAGCCCTGTGAAGATTTAGTTTCGGTGAAACTAACATCAGCTAAGCTGGTTAACTCTTTACTGAGCTGCGTGACAGTTTGATTGTCCGTAATCTCAGCCTCCTGGACGCTTGACCTAACTTTTTTTAAGGGACTACCTACAACACCATTTTCAGGAATATCTATAGAAAAAGAATTGACCGACAGTGGTTGAATAACATCAGCACCTGTTTCTGAATCATCAGGTGGCTTTTGGGCTACCGATCTCGCTTCCTTGGAGCCAGGTAATTTTCGAGATACAGCACTTAGGGGCTCAGCAGAATGCTGACGTTTAAGCTGTTTTTACTAAGGACAGATTCCATAGCCCTGATGAGTAGTGAGACTTACCTTAATGCGTTCAACTCCGTCTGCTATCTCTACGGCACATTCTGCATCTTCTGGACTTAGCAGTGCTTTCCCAATGATCTCATCATCATCATCATCCTCCATCTTAGCCATTAATTTGAAAGAATCTTCATTATCATCGCTGTCTTCCTCAAAGAGACCTTTTACACTGCCATTACTTTTATTTTCGGACTTTATTCGCTTGGAAGTTGGATTTTGCTCCCTAAAAGTTGAAAATCCAACTGTACCTCCAAGCTTTAAGGGCTTTAAGGTCGAGAAGTCAAGTTGAGTTGAGCGGCGTTTATTGGACTCAGGGAAATTCTTATGGATTTTGGGGGATATAATACCCATTTTTTGAAGTTGTCCTATATATTTTTTTCATTAGAATAAAAAAATTGAAAAATAACGCAGTAACTTACGTTCTCCTCGATAGAAAAAGGTAAAGACGGCAAATGGCTTATCTGGCCCATCAATTCCTGTGACAGTTTGCGTGCTAACAGATTTTGGATCCAGAGTCTTTGGCTTAGCAAAACATGTCGTATGATCAAGACTTCCATCTTCTAAATTATTGGTATTTTTTCCTTCTTCCTCGTCATCATGCGCGTCATATTGTGGAGAATATTCTCCTCTCTTAATTTCCCCAGATGCTAAAACTCGATACATGGCAACCTTAATCTGCCCTGCAGATTCAGGAGGCCCTTCATCATCAGAGTCGGAGCTCCAGCTAAGATCTCCGTCAGATATCTGCTCTAAGGGTGACTTCTCGTCATCGCCGTATCTTAGTATACCCTGGTGACTAGAATTCTTGATGTGAGATATATCTGTGTCATTATTCTCAGCCTTGGACTCTACTTTTCTTCGCCTTCGGCGCATTTCATATTTTTGTCTACGCCTTTCAATTTTCGCTGCTGCGTCTCGTCCATCAAGGTCAAGACCATTAAGCCATCTTTCTAAACCGACTTCACGGAAAAGAAATTCTCTTTCAGCCAGTCCCCCCCCGTCAGAATTTGGTACCTGGACCCAGCGTGAGTTTACCCATGTTTCCTCGCCTGGTCTGAGTAGTGTAGCCACCTCTTCTTTTTTTCGGCCGTCAAAGTAAATATAGGCTGCAATTGTTTCATTTTCGGATTTTGTAATTGGTATATATGGTCCAATCGTCCCTGACTGCCCTCCTTTCTGGACAGCTAAGCCAGGGAAATCAGCCACTATTTGTGGGCTAGGAAATGGGTTTTCGGGTGTTGGTTTTGGTTGCGAATACGGAATGGGAAGATTGGGTGTAAGGAGTGTGATTGAGATAGCAAATTTAGAAGGCTCCAACTTATTACCATGTTGTGGAATCTTTAATTTCGGCACTGGTATAAATGTATTTACACGCGATACTCTTGATTGCTTCTGGACCGAGTACTCAGGAAGAGGAGCACCCTCAGCATGCACACTTACGGCAATGCCTTTAAAACACGGCATGGTCAGTGTTCAGAGAAGCTCGGCGGCGTGCGTTATACACTGCTTCAGCGCACGTAAAGATAGTACTCTAGGGATTATCCAATAATGAGAGGTTATTTGTTTTTGAAAGAGATTAGAGGATAAAAGTATCGATCGGACATGTATAACAGACACAGAAAGCAATGGGCTAATGGTGATAGAAAGCAGACGGCCGGGATTGAATTTGGTACTAAGAGCGTGGAATGCCCTACATTATTTTTGATTAAGCGAGCAAGTGCCGGAAAGTAGACCTTTACATTAAGAGTTTTAAAAAACTACAAGCAAAAACGTTCCTACAGTTCTAGAATTTTAGAATAGTAGACTAAAAATTAATGGCGCGAATAATTGAAACCATCTAGTCAGTAAATTAGTTTTTATGGTGAAATTATATACATAACAGTGTATTCATTAATTCGTATTCACTTTCTCGTAGTCTTTCTAAAAAATTTTGATTCTCCAAGCGCGTTTTCCTATCATCGCCAAATTTTTGTCAAGGTCTCTAGACGGGAGTGAATGATGACTGCAAAGATTCAAGAATATTTTGGGTGCAAATTCTTAAAGCCTTACAGTATTAAAAATTTTGATACTTACTTATATCCATTGGATCATTAAAATAGTGTGGCCTGTGAAATAAATCAGTATAGTCAATTATTAGGTGAAAAATTTAGACATTAATGAGTAAAAACGTGGTAATATCAGAAATATTTAATGATAAGTTGAATCAACATAATTTGTCAGTTGGCCGTTCTTAAAAGCATGACATTAATCATCAGCTTACCACTAGGGAGCAGGAAGATAAATTGAAAGTATTATTACCAAGTTGTAAATTGTAAGAACACTAAAGCTCTTTAATGCGAACCTCATTAGCAACATTTTGTTGTTGGGGGAAAATTTTATCGACAGAAACGAATATAGAATATTTATTGTGCGCCCTCCACCAACCAGAGCTTAGCGCGAATATTCTTATTACCCCTCCAGAGAGCCAAAATGAAATTATGTGCGAGTGAACATAATCTCTCCCTGTAACTATCAAGATGTCAAGTATGCTACCCTTTTCTCATGCTACATTCACTGTAGATCCAATATTTTACTAACATAATTCATAGATTTCTCAACTATTGCACGTATGAAACTCTTGTCCTCAAACGTTTCCGCAGATAAAGTTTATCTACATGGCACTAAAAACTTACATTTATTATAGAAGAATTTACCACCTACTACTACAATCAATTTGATCTTGACAGGAAGGCATTGGCCCCTCTATACGTAAGCTTACAGCAAAAAATGGCAGATTATGAATTTAATCTGATTTAGCGCGATGAATCTATGTTGACGTTCGAAACTACGTCTGTTAAAGGTGCAAAAGAGATAGTCGAGAAGCTTGGTGTAAGTACGTGCCTGATTTGGACAAAAAGTGATTCTAAATTAAAAATTCAATTAAGTCTTTGCCGTTTGCAAAGGTAAAACATGATGTGGCTACATTAGATGCGCAACCCTCTGGAACTCACGGAGGAATATTAATTCTGGTCACCGGAAGACTTTTGGTGAGTTCTTATCTTGGGTTTCCCTCTCCTATGTATCACAGCTACTAATTTTTTCCTAATTACAGCTAGAAGAAGAAGAACGACCGATGAGCTTTACCCAAGTATTCCAACTTATTCCAGATGGAGCGGGAAGTTATTTTGTTTACAACGATATATTTAAATTAGTGTACGGTTCTGGATAATTCTATAGATGGTCTTTATGAAAAATATAAATCAAATAGGCAACTGATGCTGCAAAACCTTGATCGCAGAAGTATATTTTTTATTGAGTTCTTGTTTGACCCAGAAATTAAAATGCAAGGAATTTTGTTAAATTAAAAGTCGACATGATCTTTAGGCTTAAGGTTGAAATATACTTTAATACAAGCGTCGCACATATACGACAGCATAAAATACTGGTAAATATTGAACTACGGGCAATATGTAATGAATTTCAAAATTTAATCAATTAATGCACAGTAATTCCATACTAAACATAAATTTCAATTACGAATCTACAGATTTCTAGCACTGGTTATTTTTACTTTATAAACTCTATAACTACATAGCTATTTGGAATCGAAGTTGAATCCACCAAAGTATATCAAAAATTGTTATATCTTGTTTACTATTATCTTCAATAAAATTAATTCTAGATATACGATTTGCTATATATAGGATAGAGCGTTTGGTGAATATTCAATAACTTCATCACAACATTAGTTCTATGTATGAGTCAAAAATTGCATTTTGATCTAAGTTAGGTGTTGATAATAATTGATTTTGAAAAAAAAATTGCTACTACAAATTCATTATTACGCAGAAGATCAAAAATTAATGAAAAATATTGACAGCTCATAACAATGATGCAAAGTAGTTGTACAGCCCTAGTTTCTCTATAGTAACGCATGTATCATTCATAACTAGGCAACATTTTTTATTTTGGCTAAGTATATTTGATCTGCTTCAATTTTGATTGAGCCCTTGAATTACGGTTTTGTAATCCAAATATGATGATCAAATACTACTTACATTCGCTAGCGCATGATACCTGCATGTAAAGTATGCTGACCGCTTGGTAGTTGCGTTCGACAGCGATATAGACATACATTATCTGCTCCTTGATAGATGTATGTTTAATTTTCAAGATCTATGTATTGGACAAATGCATCGCAATTTCCAGGAATATAGAAATAATTTCCATCACTCGTGTCTACCGTGAACATCTTCACATTTTAATTTAATTTTTAATTAGGTTTGCAATAAGACAGTTTGTGCAGGCGAGACTGATTGTTCAATCAACTCTCGGGTCTCTTTTGCTGATCTAACCAAAAAAATACTCTTCACCAACATACAGTGAACACTGATTAACTACATTTGCTATCATAGTCTGTCAAAATGACAATCGCGGAGGAGCTTGCTACCAGAAATTTTAGTGAGAAATTCTAAATATTAAGACTGCAATAAAAGCTAATATTTGTAATTAGGTATCTATGGCCAATGGTAAGAAACAACCCTCAAATCAAAATAAAGCAACAGCGACTGCATATCTATCTGTTACGCCTAATAAACTATGTGCTGAAATATAATTTGCGCTGACACAAGTCTACAGGACGGGCGTACTTTGCATTTTCCTATGCTTCGCCCTGGGCATATCACATTTATTTCATGTGAGCATTATGATCTTGTTTGGAGCTCTTTGCTTGTATGTCAATATTTTTCTCTAATAATCTAAATCTACTAACTTTTTAAGGGCGAGCTCGTTTCTGATCATCTTCGTTGAAATCCCATTACTTATGCGTATATGTCCCACCTCCTCCACATTTGATTCCTTCATGCGCCGGTTTACTACCAACTATATGAGGGCAGCAATTTATCTCGCAATGGGTATGGCTCAGTGGTTAAGTCTTATTGGAGAACCTTCAAGTTTGTTAGCTGCTGCGATAATGCTCACTCTCGCTGCAATTTTCTATGCTTTAGCCGGAGTGAAAGGACAAGGGTTTGTAGGAAGCAAAACTTTAGGTGGTCAGGGAGTAGCACAGATGATTATTTGAAAAAGGGAGACGTTTGGAGCCGAAAAAATTCGACATATGCAGAAGACTGATTATGGACAATAATCCACGGCTAGAACTCTCAAAAAAGAAAACGTAATTCGGGATTGCGGGCATATACGATTACAGCCAAAATATCCTGGATTACTAATTTAAAATTTCCAGAAGAACATCGCGAGAATTATCGATTTCACCGATTGTTAATTTACACATAAGAATACAAATAGCTTAATTTAGAATCAATATCTTAGGGTCTAAGAAGGGTTACCTTTCTGGCCTTACAAATGACTCAGTTGAGACTATAGAGTCATTACCATACCAGGATTGTATCTCAAAAGTACTTCAGTTTTGAATATATTTATAACTAGAAATAGAAAACCACGTGAGGGAATATACTATCCATTTTTTTCATTCCCAAGTCAAAGTGATAGTATTAGATTCTATCGGCATCTTTGAGAATCATATGACCCTATACCAGGATAAAGTGTTAGTAATCTAGGACTTGTAAATCTAAGTGGTCGGTTAAATGTACTTATATTAATAATCAGAACACTAATATGGTCAAAATTACCTTACCCCTCTTGAGGCGATTTTCAAATTAAGAACCCGAACTTTCGCGGGGTAGTAACGAGCCTCTGCTTGGTCTTTAAGTATGATTAAAGTGACAATTCTTTTTACTGAAGAAACAAAAAATTAGCACATCTGATCACCATAACAATCTAACAAACGTGTCACATCAAACTTTCAGTATTTTAAAAATTATTTTTTCTTGAGTAGATGTTTCTGGACCTACTGAAGAGTATATTTCAATCATCGGGCAGCAATTCTTTAATGCTTTGTGACATAAATATAATACGGTAAAGGTATCATAATAATGCCTCAGGTTTCCGCTCTACCAATAGTAGCCCAGGTCCAAGAGCAAAATAAATCAGCTGGTGCGTTTAGCTCTGATCCTCCAAAATCACCTTCTCGTCCCAGTGACAAGACACTTGCACGATCGATCTGCCCTAATCAAAAAGAATACGCTCGATCTCCATTGAATGAAGCATCCCTGAATCTGAGCAAAAACAAGGCCAACAATCAATCCAGTGCTACTAGTGGTGCAAGACTTTCAGATACTGAAATTTGTCAACAATTGTCAGTTAATTTACCTTCAATTGGGCAGGAGGGTGCAGAATATGCTGATGTATATAAAAATCAACATGAGAATTTGAACAAATTGCCGATTAACAACAATCATATTAACAGTAGTTGTCAGTTCGACGAGCCTGAATCAACTTATCTGAACTCAGAGGTTGAGCCACTGATCACCACAATGGCTCAAACGGACTCTAGTAAAGATTTGGTCATGGCAAATAATACTCAAAGTATTGAAATAGATTCTCAGATTTCTGAAATCAGCAAAAATACTCAAGGAATACCTCAGATCGGTTTATTTGTACCGATGTACCCAAATGCTGGGGATGTTCAAGCTCCATCACAATCTCGAAAAGTAAACAAAACTATAAGCATTACTTCTGATGACCATAAAGTAGAATCTAAATATGACACGCAAAAAAATAACGGACGTGATCACGAAATACCCTCTGATGCATAGTAAGAACAAAATTCTCTTATTGCTAAAAATTACGCCTCGAAGTATTACACTTAATAAAGTTCTTATATGCTGATTTAAAGATGTAGTGGCCGGTATGGACATGGGTTCATATCTCAAGACCTTTTTGACAAGGCTTACTATAAGAAACATCCGGAACTTCTTAAGAAAGAAATTTCCTCATATGGAGCAACAAGGCCAGAGTGGGCTATGAGTAGTGAGGATTTAAACAAAATTGTTCAAGATACTGCTAGTCATGGTACAGGAATTGGTATGCCTGAGATTTACTTCACGCCTAACACAAATTAATTTATTTACTTACTACAGGCTCTTCTATTGCAAACTTTGGGGCTCCTAGCGAACAAATTGGATTTAAAGCATCTGAAGAGTATATATCTAGAATTTCTTCACCCCACTCCCAAACTGAGCTTGGTATCACACATCCAAATAACCCTAAGACTCGAAACGGGAATTTTTCAGCTAAAGACTCCTCTACTTCTAGCCTTGATCTGAAAGAAGAGGGGCTTTGCTCTCAAAAGTCACGAGAACAAATTTTGGTCCCTGAAAACTCCTATCTGCCAGATGTAATCCATGTTGACGACCCAGTAAGAAGTAGTGACGACTATGATGGAGCTATGGAACTGGTCTCGTCTATAAATAAAGATGAAATTAATACTGACTTGGAAAAGATTGACGATAACCATCATTACAAGGTTCCTATTTTAGCTCCAGATGAAGTTGCCAAGCAGCCCATGGATAGAGAACTCCAACCTGCCGTCTTTCCGATGAGTAAAAATGTTGAAACCTATCGAGAAGAACCTATTTATACTCCTAAAATAACACATAACATCTTACTGAACAAAAACTCTGCCGTTAAAGAAGAGTCTCCCTGCAGCAGTCCTTCCATCCCCTTAGAAGATTTCAATGGATATGAGCCTTTATTTCCCGAGGAGGAGAAAGGCTCTTCGAAAAGCCAAAAACTTTCTAATTCATTAAAAACATTAAAACGTCCTGAAACGAGTCGTAGATTCCCTGGTCAAGATGTATGGGAGGACACACCTAGTAGCTTGCAATATACGACCACTGTCTCAGCACCTCAATTACCCGAAGAAAAAAAAATAATTGAATCAAAAGAGATTGAAACAGAAACACCGGCACAAGCTTTTGCTAGAAGACAGGAAGAAATGGCCGAGCAAGGAGTTAGAGAACTAGACAAACTATTTCATCAGAACAAAGTAAAAAACAAATTGAATTCTGATGAAAGACTAGATTCTACGAGATTATCTGAAATAACGAATCATCGCTTCCCAAGTCGTGATGTTTGGGAAGATACTCCCGATAGCTTACTTCTTCAGACAACAGTTGCAAGTACTCAAATTGAAAGAGAAATCATAAACTTTGAACGAGATCAAAACGGTTCACTATCAAGAGAAAATTCCAAATCAAAAAAACCTAATGGAATACCGATGAATAATGGTTATGATGATGATAGTGATACAAATTCCGAGCATAAAGTACACTTGGAATCCATATCGACTGCCCAGCATACTCCAATAAGATCAACTGGCTATCTAGAATCATCCCAATCATTTAAACAAGAGTCATTAACAAATTCCATCAAGACTTTTCAATCTAATAATTCTCCTTTGCCTGCCCAAATAAAAGCAAAACCTCAAGTTCCTGCTCGCCCTTCTAGACTCGCTTCGCGCGACTCATCGGGAAATTGTTCTCAAGCTTGCCCGACCTCAAATATAGAAGCAAATGTAAGAGTAAAGCCTCAAGTTCCCTCACGTCCAATGGGCAGTAAAATCGCTGCATTACAAGGTGGTTTCATGTTGGATTTAAACAAGCGATTGCAGCTGGGGCCTCAAGCTTCGAAAAAAGAAGTTTCCAAAGACGAGCTTCAACAACACGATGTAGATAATGCTCCTCTACTTGATCCACGAAAAGGAAGGGCGCGTGGGCCTGTCAGACGTGCACCTAAAAAAACTCACCTACCTAACTCTATTACAAGTAAAATTTCAGAAGACAAAAGCCTTGGAATAACTACAACCCTAACGATTTGGTCATTTGATCCTGTATTAGAATGTTTGAATGTTTCATAATACAATTTATATCAAGGTAATAATTATCTCCATGTAGTAGACTCCTTTAATTAGATAGATGTAACTGCATCTAAGAATAATGATTACGTCTCTTTCTATGTGGGGTAGAACTAATTGATCAACTACACAGATAAAAATCGCATGATTAGTGGGAAAAAAATTATCATTATGAAATTGTCTGCTGTACTATTCGAAAAATATGAGGTAACGAACCATATGACTAGGTAACCTCCAGTCATCTTTAACTAATAACGGTCTTAGAACATGAATAAATACTACAGATCTTTGAGTTTAAACAATGTGAGTCATAAGTATAGAATGGCCCCTGTGATAACAAATATTGGTATTTATATATAATCGTTACTATACAGATATTCCACTTTATATAACAGCGGAATGAAGTGAATTGTTGTGACAGGAGTTCTTCATTGAATATTATTTTAATCACAGAATCCCTGCAGTTTACACGACTCACTTATTCTTCAATCGATGTTAGTATCGTGTTTTCCTGATATAGCTACTTACTGTACGGGCTATCTATAGATTGGAATGAGAATTCTTTGCGAGATAAATCTTAGGACTAGTGGTAGTGGTAGATATAGATCCAACTCTTAATTTCTTAAGCATAACATAGTCAAGTCCTAATAGTAGTGAGAACCAAATCATAAGAATAAAGACGCCTCTTTTTAGTTCTAAATAATATCTAAGTCGTCATCTGATTCGTCAAACTTTACTGTATCACCTAGACTTTCACGACCCGCTTCCCGAACACCCCTTTCCGTCAAAAATCTAGTTTTTTTCCTAATTGGTGAAGATGTATTATTACTATCATTATTTTTACTCAGCTTTTCACCATTCCTCATCCTTTTTAAATCTTCCGCAAGACTTTTACCCCATCCTCTAGAAAGGGTCGTATTAGTAGAAGTATCCGTCCTTTTTCTTTTTACAGGACTCAGGGAAACATCTTTTTTACCACCTCTATCTAAGAATCTCAAAGTATTATTATCATTGGGAATTGTATCGAAATAACTGTTATCAATACCATTAACACTAGTAGCAGCAGATCTTTTGATAGAAGTAATATCACTTTTGGTCTGTCTTACTCGAGCATATTCAGCTCCAAGTCCACTTCCCATTTCTGCCAACTTTTTTTCAAGTTTCTTTTCTTTCTCTTTGGATAATATTCGTCTGGTCATTCTCTCTTCCTTTGAACTTCCTCGATGAAAGCCATCTGGATCGAAATCAACATCATCGAGTAAGCTAGCTGTATTTCTCTTTTGACCGATATATACCTGAGAATGATTAAATTGGTCGTAGAAGGTATTAGTGTCAAATTTAGAATCTGTTTTCTTTTCACTACTTTTCGTAGATAACGATTGATATTTATAATTTCTTTGATTTTTACCATCATATCTACCTTTTCCAAATGTCATTGTATTGACCTCCATCCGAGAGGCACGAGTTTTGTTAAGTCTTGCACTCACATGATACTCGCAAAATTCAGTATGACGTTTGTCAACCCAGGAATTGCAGGTCTTCCCATCGCGTTTCATGGATTTACAGAACCCAAGGTCACGAGCAGTTCCAATCTCTAATATAGTATCGGCATCGGAATTTAGCATGAGGCTAAACTTTCCCGTATCTATCTTTTCCCGCGGCGGCGGTAAAATAAGAGGATTAAGAATTGCTATAATAGTTCCTGGTGTTATTTTCCAAAATTTCTCAAAAGCTGAGTCAAAAAGATAAAAGTCGAGCTCCCACTTTAAATCGGTCAAAGTGAATGCCATGAATTTCCCACGTTTTTGTTGATCTAAATTCGAACGATGAGTTTTGGGTTCTGATTTTGAAGCTATTATTGCCAACACAACCAAATCTTGCTCAATGTCAGGCGAAGAGAAGTCTGGGGCCTTTATTTCCCTTAAGAGATCTGGTATTAAGAAAATCTTTTTACTCGACAAGGAGCGAGTCAGGGATTTGTGTGGAATGATTCTTTTTGAGAGATGCTGAGATGAATAAGGCTCAAATTGCAGTGCTTCTTGTTCGGCTTTATCAGGTGATGGTTCACCATTAGATCTAGATGCATTATTTAATTTACCAGATGAGGCCCTTTTTGAATGATTTCTTATCATCTCTTCAGGGCAACTTTTAATTCCAGTCGACGATTGCAAGTCTGGAATTTTCTTACTTCTCAGTAATACTTCTCTATCTGCAGTTACGGAGCTCAGAATCTCATCTCTGTTAAACTCGATAGCTTCGCTACCAGAATCTGTAAACTCAACTGCACAGCTCTTCAAATTGAGCAGCTGATTTTGATCGATGTCAAATGCAGTACTTTTGCATTTCTTGTTGTTGATCTGTCTCAATTGATTTTTTTTGGATTCGCATCGCACGGCAGCTAACCTTTCATTGAATGACTTGGGCTTATCTAAGCTTTCCTGGATGCCCAAAATCCCTTCTCTACTTTTATTAGTAGTAAAAGATCCTTGGTTTTGTAAAAAGGTACCCTTTATTTCACTGTCCTGAACATTATTCTCTGACCTAAGACCAGGAACTCTTTTTAGGGAAACGTCACTACCTTTCAATCCTTTGTCTATCCCAAGTAGAATTCGACTTGGAGATTTTGGAACTATCGACGGGAGTTTTTTTAATATTGGTGACACGGGAACATCTACCAGTGTTTGCACATTTGAACCGTGGATTCTTCCCTTTGAGAAATTCCAGTTATATACACTAGCCTGTCCCTTATTAAGAGCTGATTTAGAATTTGCCTTTAGATGCTCTGCATTTGAATTAAGCTCTTTCTTTCGCTTTTGTAGTTTCTTCAGCCTTAGTCTGGCTTGAATCTCTTGTAACTGAAGTTGTAGGGTCTCCTCATCATCATTATCAAGGTCATCATTTATGATAGAATCTAGAGAATGGCCGTTAATTACCATGCTCTTAGGACGTTTGTGTGGTGAAGGTGAGGGTGAACTAGACTCTGCGAGCAATCTTAAGCGTTTCCGACCAGAGGGTGTACTCAGTATCACCTCGTGAGGGGATTTTGGAGGCCAGTTACTTCTTTCCGGACTTTAAGGCAAATGTTACTTTGCAACTATAATCAAACATGTGAGATACTCACGAATTAACATTTTCGGACAGTGATTTAGCCATTCAGGTATTATTGGAGAATTGTTTTTCGTGTCGTTATCGCTATCACGTCTTCTTGCGGAAACTCGAATACAACCTGGATCTGCTTTTGAAGTACAAAGAAAACATATCTCTTAGTTTTCAAGTCACCATTTTTAATTTAATTGAAGAACTAAATTTTCTCTCCTGTCATCGAAATAATATCCTAATCATTTAATTACATTTGAGGAACGTTAGGAAGTGTTGCCCCATGGTAAGCAAGTATAGAAGTCTTGGCGTTAGGAACACCAAAAAAAATGTAACAATTAATGTATTCTCAACTGTGGATTTTAATACTAGCTGCGGATCTAGTTGAGTTGAGTCACTTAAGGAACATAGGACGAATCTCCTGATTTCAAAAATCAACTCAAATCTGTGGAAGGTGATCGCTACATCTAATTTTAACTGTAAGAATTCTCAGAAAGATTTACTGAGATCGCAGTCCTAAGGAATTCTCAAGTTTTGGTATTCTGCTAAATTTTTAAATTCTTAATATCCTATGTGACTCACTCGTTTTCGGATTTGCTTCGTCTTCAACAAGCTGAAGATTATTAATCAACAGAAAAGAAAAGGAGCTCTTTAATTTTATATAAATTAAAAATTGTAATTGCGCCGCTGTATGAAATAGTGCTAAGATCACACACATTACTTTTCAGTGTCTTTCAATCCGAAAGATTACTCGCATCGAAAACAACACTAAATATCCCAATTTTTACTGATCACGAACCCCACCCTACCATACCTTCAAAAAACAGATAAATTGAGAAAAACAAATATAATTTCAGGCTTCAAGCTATCCATCTACAGAGGTTTTTGTCATAATTTTTCGTTTTTAAATTATTATTAAAAAAATCCGTTTCAATACAAGCTCATATTTCTTTAGCGTAGGTATTTATTCAAAGAATGGCCTTTGAGAATACATAAAAGCGATATTGAATCCTCATGATCTATTTTACAAATAGTAATATTGAAAAATATCAATAATTTCGCCTTTAATAAATAAATTTGATCGGAGATTGAATGTCACATACCCTTCGCTTTTCGCTTAGGGTGTACAGAAGAAAAAGCACTATGAAATTTACCATTAAATTTCCCATTATTTGGTGGGTGATACCGATAGCCCCCTGAAGTGATAATTGTAGCCCCTGTTCACGTAATTATAGATTCTGCCGAAGAAATTATTTTCAGCGCTATTTTAAATAATTGGCCAATCATCTTAAATTATGATTTTTACCATCATATCTACCTTTTCCAAATGTCATCGTATTGACCTCCGTAAATATTCAGGATATCTATGACAAGGAGTCCACTGACTGTCAACACTCTCTCTTACTTTCAGCGAGATGATAGATCCTAACCACATTATTAGTTTATACAAGAAAATTGGAAGAAAGAATACCAGTATTATGGGTATTTCGTATGCGTAGTCGAGGAGTATTATTGTCTATATATTTTGATTTAGACCTTCTCGAAGATTTACACTCAATGTATTAGACGGCTATTGTGTCTTTCCAATTTTTGCTTTATGAATACGTAACCAGTCTGTTTGGCATGCTGTTGGCAAGATGAAAACAGGGCTTCAGACGACTCGTATTGAGCTTCGGCGGGTAATGACAGAGGTTGAACGTTTGACATTATTATTATTGAAATTTGATTGAATAAAAAAACCAAGGGAAGAGACTAATCTATTGTGAAAGAGAGTTTTATTTAATTTTTGTAGATATAACAGTACTTTTGCCAATATTGTTACTTTGATCATAAATTCATCAATCCAAATATTGGGTTGCTAGTCTGTTGACTAGGTAACATAAATTAAATTCACAAATTTATCATTTTAACAGAGTTTTGTTGATTGTGAAGTAAATTTGATTTTGTCTCTCTCTAAAATTGTGTCACTATCTAAAGCCCTGAGATATAATCTATTCACATGTATACACGAACATATAATATCTAACAGGACAACCCAAATTATTTGAAATCAAAAATTAACACTAACACAACACTTTTCCACAATAAAACAAATTGGATATGTTAACTAAAGTACCTGTTCTGCTAGTAAAATCTGCAGGTTACTGTTGAATGATATCAATTTAACAAACCTAGCTAGGTAGATCTCTAGATAATTGTTCTACAAAGTCGGCAGCATAATCTGGTGAAGAATCTGACAGGATCGATTCTGCTATTAAGGCCTCGTCATTGCATATATGATCTTGATTTATGAGTTCTCCCTCATACTCTGATTTAATTGGTGTGAATACTGGATCAGGGTACGTACTCTACACAGCAATATTTACCTCTCCTAGCATATCCTCAGAGTTCCATCGAGAATTTCTGTTATCAATAAGCTTATTTAGAGTCTGTTGAAGATCTAAGGGTGTTAATAAACTGGCTGGGGAGCTGATTCTAGCCCCAGTTTCATCCACAGTCCAGACTCTTTTTGCTTTGTTGATTTTCCGAATCTTGCGCCATTAGCGGTAGTCAACAAACCACTACTCGATACCATAAGGAAAATGTGAATCTAGTCATACATCAACCATAGGTTTGGCACTAATCTTATGCAAACTTAAAATATCTTTTCGTGAATTCCAACATTTTAACAGTCAAGAACTAGATGGATGTTCCCTAGGCGATGATTCCTTGACTAAAAGGGAACATATAGCACTAGAATTGAGCTCCCAAGTGGCCCATAGCTCTTCCTTCGTCGATAAATTAGTGATTTACTCGAAAATCACCTTCTTTTGATTAGGACTATGGATCTTATTGCTGCAACTCCCCGTTTGGTGACGTCCAAAACTCACACGTGGGCTAATTCCTCTGTTTTTGAGCCCTCTCGTGAGTTAGATTCCGGAATCGAGCCTCTTCTAGGTAATGGATACGGCAAGCCTTTGTAGAAGTATGAGCATTTCCAGTGTGATGTATCTCGCAAACATTTACTGTTGGAATATCGAGGTGTATGTAGTCGAGCTGCATGTAGTCGAGCTGCATGTAGTCGAGCTGCATGTAGTCGAGCTGCACTCAATCGAGCTGCACTCAATCGAGCTGCAATTAATCGAGCTGCGCTTAATTGTATCGAGATTGATCAAAGTGACGTAACGTGTTTTTGGTACAATGGCTCCTAACAGTTTTGTGTATAAGTATCCGGTAGAATGCTTGTTGATGATGAAATTCACGAATTAAAGATTATTAAGAGCTTAGTATTAATCAATAAGTCAACACTAAAATGTCACAGAAGTGATTATGAACGGGTTTTAGTTGAGAATCTCTTTTGTTGGGCTATCGAATTAACTACCAATTCAAAAGGACAAGAAGTTCCACGCACACTCTTCTAGGCTCAGTTCCTCCCCTCGATTATATACATCATTAACACAATGCTTAGTTCTATCTTACAGACTCATCTTCGGCCTCGGTAAACCGGATATACTACATCCTTGATTGTACATATCGCAATCTCTTACCATTATTAACCGAGACTGGACACTCCTCGGGTAACGTAACAATGGTACTTTACAACAGTTGATAAATAATAGATTAAGAAATTATAAAAAAACATACTTCTTACAATTGAATAAAATACAAAACTTACTCTATTAAAATTTACCTTATCAAAACCTCTTCTTTAATCTATATTAAATACCTATCTATAAACTCAATCTTCTTTTACCTATATCGTGGTCAAACGACCAGGACTGATTCCCAGATAATTAATTAAGATACTTTAGTTTATCGCTATAAATTTAACATCTACATCAACCTAAGTTGCCTTGGACGCGTTCCTCTTTATTCGCAACATTGTGCGTTACTAGAGCAACGTGGTACACAAGTTTATGAAATTTTGCATAACATACCAAAGTGACGCATGCACCTAGACCAAGGATAAGTCCTGTACAATGTCCCAACGCACTGACCAGTGCTGGTTCGCAGTCAAAGGTGTGCTGGTCCTGAAAAATATCGCATTGAGATAGGTTAATTACATAGTATCTGTAAACATAAGTAGGCAAGTAGGCTGACGTCACGCGTCATTATTTCTTTGTAAAGTTTGGCATATAAAATTCAAGACTTATGGCAAATACTAATTGTGAAGATGCATTCGCTAATTTAAATACCAATTGCTTACTTGATTCAAATGGCGAATCTAAATTCAACAAAGGAGATGTATATCCTCCTCAATTACTCTTACTGCCCAATGATGTTAGCAACGACGCCCGAATAGTTACACTTAAGGATCCTCGAGGGTCTAATGGCACACGCTACTTAATATGTCCTAAGAGGGGCATTCATGAATTGAAGAGTATTACAGGATCAGGAAATATACGACGAAGCTTATTTCTTTATCCGAATCATAATTTAGGGAAAAGAGAAAACGAAACAATTGATCTCAAGATATCTTCGAATCACACTGGGTATATAATGCGGAATGCCAGCTTGTTAGTTGCAACATTAATTGATCCATTGTTTTTAATCCTTCCATCACTTTTACCCCCAATCAATACCAAGTCATCGGAACGACAAAAGAGTTTGTACCTATCTTTTGAAGATTATTTGGATAGATTGAATAATGATACATCACATTTTATGTACCTTTCAGGTATTACTTCTATCAGAAATAAATTACTACAAAGAATGATAGTAGTGTGTGACTCAGTGGGAGTTGATGACGAAAAAATGTACCGCTTAAATGAAGATAAGCTCGTTAAAGAGCTTACGAAAAAGGCCTTACGTATGGCTAGGAGCAGTCTGCCACCAAGCATGGAAGAAAAGTTTATCAAGAAGCCTCTTGAAATTCCATTAACCAATCTAAAATTTGAAGAAGAATGTCCAAATGACTCAGCCTGTGTGGAAGAAAAAAAAAATGGTAAAAATGCCGCTGCAGAGGCAGAAAAATCATCAAAAATAGATGCATCCTCAAATGCTTCCACATCTAACATTTCTGAGCATTCATCAAACATGAATCCAAAAAATGGCTTATCATTTGCCGAAGATAATCCAGTTTACAACCTCATTCATGAAAAAAAAGTACCAGATCTTTTAAGGTTAAAAACCTCCCTACAGTTCATTATCTCTAGTTATGTTGCTCCTCATGCCAGTGAAGCTTTAAAAGACCTAATATTTGCAAAAAATCCTTTAATTGATTTTACTTCATTAGACAGTCACTTAATTAACGTTGAGAAATTACGTCAAGATGCCGCCAACTCAAGATTAAATGATGACTTTTCGAGAAAAAAACATAGATTAGATGACGAAGAGTTCGAAACTAGATCTAAGAGAAAGAAGGATGAAAAATTGAAGAAGACGATTGGCAGCAGTCGAGGGGCTAACTCACTGAAAAAGGCAAATATTAGTGGAATGAAAAAAATGAGTGAATTCTTTAAGAAGTCGTGACTCATCGAAATAAACCGGATCAAAATAATACCTAATAAATTATAAAAATTCACTGATATGATCAGATCTTTAAGATGTACATGATGCCCAAAGACGCACCATAAATAAACAATACAGTATCATTTTCGTAAGACATAAATTTTCATAATATTAACGAGTTTCTCGAGGTCTTCCTCTTGAATTTCCTAGACCTCTCCCAATCCCAGATCCAGATCGCGCTACAGGTATTCCTCTTCCACTGCTATGAGTACTACTGGCTCTCCCAATCGTATTCAAAGAGCTTGAATACCCTCGTTTAGATCCTCCGGAACGTCTGAGAGTTCCTCTAGATCCGCGCGAGGGATTACTTACTTGTTTTTGTCTCTCTGCTTCTTCCTCTAATCTTTTAGCTTCTTCTTTACGTCTTTCCTCCTCTAGAGCTCTCTTTTGTTCAGCTTGCACTTTCAAGATAGATTCGTTCTCGATAATTGCAATATCGGCACTTGCTCCTTTCCAGTTTGGATTTGTAATTAACCTCTGATTATGTTCAGTGTACGAGAGAATTTTGACCCATGCATCTAGTAGTGTAGATGCGGAATTTATCGTCTGCAAAACAGTCTTCATGCAATTAGAGCTATCGAGCTATGAGTAGATATTATACTAACAGCTATATTACCTTGGGCGGATTCAAGACAATAAAGAACCTTTTCAACCACCTCATTCATACTCCGCACAGTCTCTAACTCTTTTTGTAAGGAGACATCTTCATCATACTTCTTTTCATATTTTGCCTCATAATTCTCACGAGGTGGTGTACTGGTATTTTGCAAGTCTGTCTTTTCCTTGGGGCGGAATTCCAGAGAATTATGAGTAGTTCCAGTAATTTTATTATTATCTATGTCAGTAATATTTGGAATTTTAGTGTCAGACATTCTAAGTATAGCTTGACATCGGATAGTTTTCCGTTAGATGGTCACAAAATTTTACTTTGCGGACGTTTCCTTGACAATGCGTTTGTTGACATTTGTGCACGGACCAGTATATCGGAGGTAAACAAAGTTTGGTTTTCCGTTAATTCGCGCTTACCAAGACGTGCCATACCAAGCTCATTTCAGATCCTACAACACTAAGAGTGTTAATTAAATTTACAGTTTCGTTAAAACCATACCTACTTCAAAATTATTTTGAGCTCAGTCATTAGATTCTCTTGAAGCTGATCAAACATTGGCATATTGAGTTTGGAACTCAAGAAGTTGATCAGTTTACTACACAGCGATTACTGTTTTCCAAAAATGACAAATTCATTAGATCTATCGACTCCACCTCCTCTAACAATTCGCACTCCAAACACTCCACAGTTTGGTTTTTATGATAGTGATAAGCCTTATATTCCTCGAAGATCGGCTCGTCTTGCGCAAAGACAGCTGCTCTTCCAAAAAACAACTACACCTTCATATGATGACTCCTGTAGTAATCGCACTCCTTCTCAGAGACCAGTGAATCTAGTCACCTCCAGTAACAACGCCTATGCAACACCTACTCAAAAATTATCAATGAAGTATATTACTGGAAATTCGGGCTCAAATACAAGTAGAAAAAAACAAGATGTCGCATCAACTCACGAAAATTCAACTCAAACAGCCCAACCCTTTGATTTTATGATCACAAATGAAATTACAGAGTCTACGCACAAAAACTGCTCAACGATTCGCAAAAATGGCATGCTTCCAACCCCAGTAAAAACGCCGGTGAAAAGACCTCATAAACCCTCAAGCTCTATTACTTCGATAGCGCGCAATCTGTTCCCAGGGCAATCCTCTAAGTTCAGCGAACTGGACTTAACACCCAGACGAAAGGGCTTTACTAAGATAAGGTCAGAACGTATTGAGGTTTTCACAGATCCGCACGATCGCATACCGGAAAAGGATTCTTGTCCAAATAATCCTTTTAACATTGATTCAAGCTCAAATCTTTCTCAACACCAGAGACAGTCAAAAAAGCGACGAAAAGTTACAGTTCCTGGAGAAGGTGTACAGACAGTAGAAGAACTCCAACAGCGTAATGATGGACTACTATACGTTTTGTAAGTACAATTATGGTGCCTCTTCGACAATAAACTGATAGATGTAGTCGAGGAAAAAAAATATGGCGAAAGTTCAGCGGAGACAGTGAGGATGATAATTTTGAATCTTCAGATAATGAAATGGATGACCGTGAGACCAATTTATATAAGCCATTAACAAGATCTTCAATTAAACCTCGATTACTATTCTCTAGAAGCAAATCCATACAACCTCTTGAGGTGGACTCGCGCAATGTGGAGGATGAAGAAGCTGATACAGATATAGAAGACTCGGTTCTCTGTAGTCAAAGCTTCCGAACTAAAGAAGTAACTACACCGAAAACCTCAAAATTTGCACCCGCATCCCCACCAACTACTATCCGAGCTACCCGATCAAAGAAGCTTGATCTTCAACTCTGTCAGGACTCGCATATAGACAATGGTGATGCCAAGACAAGTCGTGGTACATCTCATGATTTTCTTGAACACTCTCCCTCGTTTAGCTATGACTCCAAGCTTCGATCAACTGGTGTCACAAGGAAAAGAGACGAAGATCATTATATTGAACCAGGAAAAAAGATTAAATTAAGATAACCTTTAGAGATATGAAAGATGAAAAGAAATCTTAGTACCGTCGTTTCCTGGCTAATTATTTATTTAAGTGTACTGGATTATTCTTTTGATTATTGGTATGAAAAAATTTCATAGTGATTTGAATCACATAAGGGGAAAAAGAAAACAAAACTCTATTATTTTTGATACAGTCACTCTCCTCAGGGCAGTTGCTCCAAAAGTTTTTTTAAATTTCTAAAGACTATATGACTTATGCCTCTCCCATTTCGTCTTAAATAAAAATTTTAATGATATATGTACCAATAGATTTTTTATATTTTCGTAATTAACGTTTATATGAAGATTTTGGCTGAGTCTTAGTTTCCATCTTCTAAATCATATAGATTTACAGTCTGCGGTCTCCTCAATTGTATATCTCTAGCTCGTATTAGCTCAACACCTCAATAAAGAATGATAGTATGTACTTCGTAATTTTATTCTTTTTCTTCTAAACTAAGAAAATTTTGATGTGCTCTTGGGAATTAAGATTGGAGTTTGCAATGAGAGTTATTTGGGGCCTCCTCAGATACTATCAGAACAAATATTTTTTGATGAAATTCAGGCTCATGGGGGTGCACATAGCATAGGTCATCGGGAGGCTTGGATTGTAATATCACTTGGCTCACTGAGTGAAACTTGGTATTGTGAATGACCAGATGTAAGCTACTTAGCACTCCACTTCGCGTCCCTGAAGAACACCAGTGGAATTTTTATTCTTTAGGATTAGGAGATATGAAATTGTATTCCAAGTAACGTTCTAGGCAAAAACTAGGACAATTTAATGCCCATTGTAATCTTTTTGACCTTAACCAAGATATTGATAAGTCGGCCTCTAATTCAATTTATTAATTTTAAAATATGTCTACCTTTTTTATTCCTGTAATTCAATCCATCACCTTAGTCGACATTAGCTACTGATTATAAACATTGAACATCATTGATAGCATAATAAAATACTGCCGCCCAAAAGTTTTTTAAGCACGTATTCAAGCAATTACCCTAGTCCAAGACTAGAATACCAAACATTGCTAACAGTGTCTGACTTTACTGACACTAACGACGGTTTGCTTGATTACATTGCAAACGGCACCTATTCGACTCAAATCTTGGACGCGATAAAAATACCTAAGCTGCAATTTTCATGAAAATACGAAATATCTGGTAATAAAGTAAGCAAGCAATATTTTTTTGAAAACCGTAAGTAACTTTCAGGTTTTCAAAGTCTCTGGAGGTAATAGAGGGGACAAAAACTTAGCAAAAAAATTTTTTTTTTTTTTTTCTGAAGAAAGTTCTCGTCAGTGGTCGGATTTGTGATAAGTTGAGAACACTTTATTGCATTAGAACAATCTTTTGCACATGCAGATTCTCTTAAGGAATCAATGTCTGCCAAGACGTCCAGATGCGAAAATAAGAAAAATTGTGAAAGGAATCGTATATCGGAGTTGGTTATCTTAGCCCAAAATTGACCCTGTAATAATTGGCTTTATGCTGTCTAGCGCTATTGTAGTCCTTGTCTTTGGGCTGAACTACAGGGTACATTTTTAGAGTTTGGTACCTGTTTCAGGGCTCACTCAGGATAGCAAATACCCCCCCCCCCCCAAAAAAAGTGGCTCTTCAGCCTGTGGTTACTAAAAGATCATTGTTGTCAACCCTCAGATAACTTCGTTTACCGGTTCAAGAGCTAAAAAGTTGAAATGTATGAGGATCTAAGTTATGTGAATTTCCCCATAATTATGTTACTATAGTAACAGCCACCTCAAGGAAAAAAAAAAAAAAGCATCAAAATAACCGTATCTAAACAACGCTTTTGTCATTCCATCAGATGAAACCTTATCTAGACTCACAAATGATCAGAGAATAGCAATTTTCAAGCCAAAATCTGTGAACTTTTTACTCAAGCAAAACAATTTAGTAGCTTGGATACAGCACTAGTATGAGTAGAATTATCACTAGACCAAATAAATATTATGAATTGTGATAAAATATTCTTCGGATACTTAGGGCTGAACTAACTAGATTATCCCTGTAGAACTATCTCTTAATTGACTCGCTAGCCCATATCCCTGCGTCGATCAATTTTATCCCACAGACAATATCATTGGTTCATGTACACTATGCCCACGGTATTCGAAGCACCGCATGAATTAAGATAGGGATTCACCCTATAGTCACGGTAGAAATTGTAGGTGGGCCTAAGTGGGGGCATTTCTCACTTCAGGGATCATAGTCTGCTAGTGCAGAGCTTGTAAACTCTAATAATATTCTGAGCCTGCTTCATTAGGCGAAAATATACACAATAATTTTACATATAATTTCATGACTTTAGTAGATTTAGCCTTACCGTCACACATTTACTTGGTAATGACTAGGAAATTTCTAATCAGTTAAAAGTTATCTTTGCGTTAAGTTGGCTAAGTATTGCGCCGTGGCAACGTCACAACAAAAAAAAAAAAAGGTCGTTCGCCGATTTTATCTTCCGAAGATATCGACGAGACAGACAATTATGTGAAGTCATCTTCAATAAATCGAAGAATGACACATCTCGACCTCGCCGCCAGTCCCTTTAGACATTTAAGTTTCAGTGAAAGAGTTATTCAGAGTGAGCTTCGGAAAAGAGGATATCAGCGCTACCTGAACACAAGAGACCTCCGGTATCCGAACTGACCAAGAGGGCTCGACAAAAATGGGCTGAAGCCCACGTTCACCTGGCTGTGGAGGACTGGATGACCATACTTTGGACCGACAAAACTTGGGGGAAGAATCGTGAACATTCAAGAGAATAGATCTCTAGAGAGGCAAATATTTTGCCCTACAACATTTATTTTATCCTTGGATTTAAATTTCACCTTAGACTAATGAAGAATGCGATATCAATTGTGTAGGTGAAAAGATAAGGAGTAGTATCAGCTGGATATTCTGGGTTTGTTTTGCAAGTCTGGAAAAAGGTCCCTGCCTATCTTGGGAGAAAGAATTAGGCTCCATTGATTCCGAGAAATACTATCAGAGAATAGTACCTCTTCTTGATGGGGGGGGGTTCTATGCAGCCCTAGCTCTCCGTGATGCAGGAGCCAGGACGATGGAAGAGATGGGGGAGAGAGTCAATACTCCAATTCCTTGGCCTCCTAACTTCCCAGACCTTAATCTGAGAGAGGCTGTTTGGGATAGCATGGAAGATTACATTCAGTTCAATTATCCAAGTCTAGGTAGCGGAAGAAAACGATCTCGAGATAGACTTCGACTAGTTGTGAAGGAAGCGTGGTACTCTGTGTCTGAATACTTTGTCAAATATATTGAGACTATGCTGTTCGGATGTAAGGCGGTTATAGATGCTGATGAGGGCCCGACAAAGTACTGAGGACCGAGGTTTTAATCTGCCTTTGTTACTCCTATCTGTAATTCTTTGTATAAATCTTTCCTTCAGCTTTCAAGTTGTAAATTTTGATGGTATGATTGCATAAAATTTCATCTAGCAGGTCACGTATGAATAAGGCTTAAATTATAAGAATTGACTCAATTACAATTTTTCTGTCGGATGAATTTTCCGTGCAATTTTTGCCAAGAAATTCCACAAGTACGGGGGGATAAACTCTATTTGATAGCAGATTATTCTTTATTAGGATATGATCATCTCGCTTATATCCCTACTAGCTGCTCCGCCTACAATTTCAAATGTGGCTCAAGAGTAAGGGGTGTAGAATTTCCAGTCTAGCCTAATTTATACATGATCTCCTCGTAGAACTCCAAAATTTATATGGCAAAAATTGTCCAGAAAATTCGCAGCACAAGTCTATTTTTATTTCTATTTCAGGCTTTAAGCCTGATTTGTAACAATAAGCGAATTTTTTTTCTTTATCAACAAAATACACAGTTAAAGATGATGGACTGAAAAGGCGTAACTTTCTTCGTCTTTATTTAAGAAGTAGAAGGCTATTGTAGAGTTGTCACCAAGGCCATTTTGACACACAATGTATAATAGTAGCTTTTCATATTTGGTTATCTGATGTATACAGACCATATGAAGCTTGCTCGAGGGTAGCCGAGCTTCTTAAGTACATTTAACGACAGACCGTTTAATCTCTTATTACTCCATTTCTGTTGTTTTTTTCCAGAAATCTCGATCAAGACTTTGTTTTTCTCCCTCATCGCTTCGGCGCCGGTGGATGGAATGAGTCAGTGGAGATTCCAAGGGCCCATGTCAACTATTTACCAAATCTAACACATCCTTGAGGGTGTCTACGCGCGGATTTTGACGCCTTGTTATCAAGAATAGTTCAAGTATTAACAATTTCGTGGTCCTCAGAAGCAGCCAACACTGATTTAGTTCCAATAGCTACTTCACAAAACTTAAAGACTTCGTTTGGAGGATTTTGTCTGGGTCATTTTGATACAGTGGAATTGTGAACTAAAATTATGTTAAGAATTATTACCGTTTGTGCAGAAGTTTGTGATTTAATATACTTAAGATTTCTAGAGAATATGCAGACATTAATTCTTTACAATATATCGAAAGTTGATTCAGAATAAAAGGGTTGAAGCATCAATAATAAAAATTATAAACAAGATCTTATTCAATTTATTTTTTTCAAAACCCATATTTGAACTATAACTCAATTACCCCAATACCCTTGTCGGAAAAACATTTGAATCGCAAGCTACAGTGGAAGGCATACCAGTGGAAAACACCTCTCATAAGAACGACACACCAGAACAGAACTCGAAATTAATGACAAAGGCGAGAGGCCTCTTGAACCTAGTCGGACCATATCTAGAAGAGATGGAGCTAGACTGTCCTGGATCGGGTGCAAGTTTTCTTGCTCTAATATCCGATGGTGTCTCGCGTGCCATTCGCGGTGAGAAAATCTATACAAATTTTGACGTTTTATTACGCAACACCACTGCAACTCCAACTGATAATAGAAACACCTGGGCAGCAAGAGCGGCTGGAGCAAATAAACTTCGAACAAATAATTCTGTGTGGGCACCGCCAGCAAAACCTTCAAATCCCCCTAAAGGTCAAAGTCATGAAGATAGATGAATCATGATCCGCCTTGGGCATGATCATGAAGCTCGCAAAGCCGAACCCTTTTTACTACGGCAATAAATACAAAGTCTGATTCCTGACCCCTCTCTAGTCTCCGATGCGTGGCAAGCTCCATCTGGCATAGCTATATTGACACCTACGCCGGCGAAAGCTGCGACCCTTTTGCAGTACAAAGATGAAATTGCCCAAAGATACGGGAATGCCGTTGTTGAAAGACAAGAATCTTGGACCCCTTCCAAAATATGTAACTACAATGCAAGGTGCAATAGACCCTCTCGATGGACTACTTCTAGAAGAACCTGGAATAGCACGAATCCGTGATGAGGTACCCATTAGACAAGTGGTTTGGACCAAAAAATCACTGGAATCAACAGATCTTACAGGATATATCAGGGTACACGTTCCTGAGCATAAAGCTCACAAATTCCCTTCCCGACTGCAGCTATTCGGGATTGCGGTCGGCATACAGCGGATCCAGGACCGCAAACCAATCTCTACATGTATGAAATGTCACGGATTTCATGCAACTCGAACTTGTGCTCGTAAATTCATGTGCAAATTATGCGGAAAAGAAAAGCACGAGGGTGAATGTAGTCATCCTAGACAATGTCTCAACTGTCGAGGCCCACACGATTCATTGAGTGTCTGTTGCCCTGCTCGACCTCAACGCAAAAATGGAGCTATCGTCCGCATCTCCGGTACCCAGCTTAAACATATTCGCAAAGCTAGATACAACTCATTTTTACAAGTACATCGGGAACCAGAATCGCCATGTGCCGAAGAGGCATCGTCCGACTGTAACACTTCGTCACACTAACTATGGTTAGAAGACATAACATAAATTAAAAAAAGAATGTTGACTATTATGCAAGCAAACGTTGGACGCGGTCGTGCTTCATATAACTTAGCGCTCCATCTAGCACATGAAATTAAAGCTGAGATTTTATTAATTCAAGAACCATGGACATACTCAGACCTCACAACCAAACAATCTGTTACTCACCCTAGCTATGACACATTCTCACCTCTCTCGACATGGATTACCCGCCCCAGAGTACTAACCTACGTTAAAAAGGCACAGAATCTTCGACCTTTCCAGAATTCAACAGAAACATCACCAGATCTATTGAAGATCACTATCACTGGCAGCAACCACAAAAAACTACTCATCTGGAAAGTTTATAATGCCCCACCAAACTGTATCAACCCCGGCGCCGGCCTACAAGCGATGTTCAGCTCGTCTGAAAAACCCCTTTTCGTCGGAGGAGACTTCAATTTGAAACATCCGTCCTGGGACTCTTCATCAACCCATACATCCCCTCAAGCAATGGATTTGATTGATTGGACATGCAGGAAAAATTTAGGTTTGTTAAATCCAACAGACACACCCACGCATAACCAAGGTGGCACGCTTGACCTTGCCTTCTGCTCATAAGTGGGAGCCACATGTGCCATTCGTTCAGACCTTCACACGACATCAGACCATGAGACCTTATTGTCCCTGGTTCCTTACAGTAGAAACGACGCCCAAAGGACTGAAGGACGTTTCCGATACGACTCTCGAGATGAAAAGCTCTTTCTATCACTGCTGGGTGACTCTTAAAGTGTTCCTCAAATTTTATCCCCATGTGATGTGGAAAGGAGGCGAAAGAAATCACACAAATATTGCAAACGAGCTTAGCGGGGTCATGCACTCGAAGTAAAGGAAATACTCTAGGAACAGCTTGGTGGAACAATGAATGCAAATTAGCGGCTCGCAAGTACTACACTGCTCGGCGCTTTGGTATCTCAAATATTGAGAAAATGCAACTTCGTGCAGCTGTGCGCAGCGCTAAGAAAGAGTTCTGGCGAAAAAGAGTGGAAGAAGCAAACTCCCTTACAGATGTCTATAAGATTGTTAAACGACACAACTGCGGGCCCAAATATCAGACGCCTCCTCTTCGAGAAGCCAATGGCATAATAGACGCTCTCTCCCCTGAATCAAAGATAGACCTTCTCAGAAAAATGCTTCTCTCTCGGCATCTTGGATTAGAAGATATACACGAATGTGTTCCAACTGTCGCTAGTCGGGTGATAGAATGGGAGCCGATACCTGAGCAAGAAGCCTTTAACGCTACTTGTCAAGTCCCATCAACCACTCCTGGTGTTGACGAACTTCCGGCTCAGGTTCTTCGTTCAGCATGGCCGGTTCTTGGAAAACGAATAACCAATCTCTTTGATCACTGTGCCAAACTTGGTGTACACCCCAAAACATTCAAACAAGCAAATGTCTTTATTCTTCCCAAGACCGGAAAACGTGACCGCACCCTTCCAACCTCATATCGCCCAATCGCTCTTCTATCTTGTCTAGGTAAAGGTCTTGAACGTCTCCTTGCACGTCGTATTTAATACTGCGCACTTAAATACGACATACTTGCTCACAATCAATGTGGTGCTATTAGTCGTCGCTCTGCAGTGGACTTGACAACGGCCCTTGTTTGTGATGTAAAAAGTGCTCTAGCTCCCGGGAAAATAGCAGGCATAGTTACTGTTGATGTAAAAGGAGCCTTTGATGGCGTTCTCTGTAACCGTCTTTTATTCCGTTTACGAACTCAAGGTTGGCCGGAAAATTTAATTAGATGGGTTAAATCCTTTTTTAAAGATCGATCCGCCCAGATCAAATTCGACCAAATTAAGTCAAATCCCTTCCCTGTTCTATGTGGTCTGCCTCAAGGCTCACCTGTTTCGCCAATCCTATTTCTACTTTATGTTGAGCCATTTCTACGCCTCTCTCGGGGTCGTTTTGGGTACGCTGATGATGGTTGCTTGCTTGCAACAGCTCAAACAATCGACGAATGTGGGCAGAAGCTCAATAAATTACTCGATCAGACCATTCAATGGGGATGTGAGAATGGCATCACGTTTGACACTAAAAAGACGGAATTACAATTTTTTCATAATAAGAGAAAATACAAAGAACCATCATTATACATGGGAAGCAACATTGTGAGACCCAATGAAAACACACGCTGGCTAGGTATCTTCTTTGACAGGAAGCTGAACTTTAAAGAACATATTCGATAAGCCTGTCAGCGCTCCAGAGTAGTCACTGATTATATTAAACGACTATGCAATACATTGCGGGGAATTAAGCCCTCCCTATTACGTACAGCTATGCAGGGTACTGCTCCTGCTAAACTCTTCTAGGGCTCAGAGACCTGATTTGGGCCACAGACGTCAAAATGGGCAATAAATCAAATCCAGAGTTTCATAAATCGAGCTACTGGTGCAGTTCTTCCTGTTTTCAAGACCATACCTACTGCTGCACTTCTTCGTGAGATTGGCTGGGGCCCTGCCATAACCTGGCTGAACCGCTTTCGAGATCACTTAGCCGCCCGTATAGCAGCTGCAGATCCCAAACACCCATTGAGACGCCGTTAGAATTCTCCCCATTTTCAATGAATCAGACAACGCCAAGATCTCGAAAAATCTTTTGACACCCAGCGTCCTCCCTGGGAATTTGTCGTCAGATCGACTTCTAAACTTGAAATCGGAGCGATTGGGCGCGTGAATGGAGTCCTTGAATATCAAAACTGGTGCGTAACACGAGAGTATAAACTGCTGGACCTTTCTATTTATTCCGACGGATCAGTGAATAGAGATGGATTTGCTGGGGCCGCCTACTGCATTTTTCGAGGACCTTCGACAGAAGTTGCACACGAGCTTATCCCACTCGGAAAGACAGTAGAAGTTTATGACGCAGAAATCCATGGGACTTTAGAAGGAATGAGGGCTGCCTTGGGCCACCCCATGGCTAAATTTGCCACAGATGTGATACTGTACCTTGATAATGAAGAAGCTGCTCTCCGCCTTCACACAGGCATCGCGACTACAAGTAGCTCGCGGCAGATTATCGAATTTCAAACACTTCGAAGACAATGGGAGAATAGGACAAGATCGAGAGTTGCTGCTGCTGGCAAAGTTATCGTGCGATGGATTCCAAGCCACATGAATACAAAAGGAAACGAACGGGCGGACAATCTAGCTAGAACAGCCTGTACCATGCCTACACAACGAACTCAAGCATCCGTAGCAAGAGCACGCCACATGATAAAAGAGCGATACGAATCAGAGATTTCTGTCTACTGGAATGCCAATGCTCCAGAAAGGTATAGAAAGCTAGACATAAGAATGGTAGGGAGTCCTCCACAAAAGCTTCGACTCATGACCCGTAAGAATTTAGGTATTCTTCTCGCTGCTAGGTCTGAACATGGCAACTTCGCAGCATACCACGACGCTTTAACCATATGGATGCCAACGTAACGTGCTCCTGCGGACAAGATCGATCAGTTGATCACCCTTTCTTCTGCAGAAATTTCCGTCACAAAAGAGCACCCCGATCCACCCCGTCAACTGGACTAGAAGCAGATATTAAGTGGATTCTGGGCACAACTGAAGGGGCCAAAGCTTTTGAGAAATGGTGTACTGAGGTAAACCCATATGATGTATAATGAGCAAATAGTGAAATTCCTCATCTTTCTTTCCGTTAAATTTATTTATTTCATTATTTATTCTTTAATTTTTTTATATTTTTTTTCGTACATATTGATTGCTCTTGTTGTCGTTATTTTTTACATTTGTTCAATCGCCATCGCGCTTCTTGTGATGTCGATAATTTAATCATTATCATTTTGATAGTCATCTTACCTTTTTTTTAAATAGCTTTTAAGTTATCGTTATATTTATTTATTACTGCGATTAGAATAGACTATGATTCATTCTATTCTATTCTTTTGGCGCCTTTTTATGTACAAAAAATGTTGTCATGAAATATTGGAAAAAAAAAAAAATACTTCGATGCTATTCTCTCTTTCTAGTATATAACAGAAAATCTCCAAAGTTATCTATATATTATGAAGATTTCAGATATCCTCTAGAAAAGATGAATAGTTTTAAAATATTAGAACGGGTTCTTGATCTCAACATATATACTTCACATAACTTATACATAATATTTACCTATCTATTACTACTAATTTGACCATATTACTTTACTCTACAATGTTTGTGACTCCTAACTAGTATCACTTTCCATCGCTTCATGTAAGACAAAACATAGGGACACGATTTTACCAAAAAAAAAAAATTGTGCGAATTGAATGAGAAAAGCTCCTAATGATTTTAAATCATATCACTAGTTTTTCTCGTCATAAAATGTTTTTATTTCTTTTCTTTAAATACATTTATTTCTCATTGACTGTAGCTTTTACAAATCATCTTGTCACCAGGTTTTGGCAGTTTTAGTGTTGTGCACCGAGAAGACAGTCACATGATTAACCGGGTAATAAATACCCATGGGTATCTGGGTATTAAAGTGAGTATTACCCGGGTAACCTTGCCGCTTACCATGAACGCTTTAATCATACAAACGCCCTATACACATGCTCCTGCGGTGCACTCAAATCACCTAGACATCTTATTTGCTGCACCTTACCCATTCAACAGCTCCCTAGGCCTCCACAAAGAACGATAGATAAAGCAAAGGTTCCTTTTTGGCACCTACGCGGGTGCTTCCGAATTAGTTAAGTGGATGAGCGAAACCAAGTTCTTCACCGAAATCTGCCCAAGATTCACAGTAAACGATAATATCTACGAAGAATAAGACCCCGAAGATAACCACTGACACCTGACACTGCACACCCTACCTCTACGCCCCATAACGAAATCAGTCGCCGTTTGAAATCATCCAATGTATTGTTAACTCTACCTGTATTTCTTATCACAACATGTTACGTAATTCTTGTAAATAGAATATTGGCTATTCAGCCACCCTGCTCTTTGTATTAAATTCGAGTAAACACGCTCCTGGTTGGAGCAATGCTAACTTCTGCTTTCCAAGGCAGTAAGCCTTGGCGTCCTTTATCCAAATCTGGATTAGTTTTAGCAAGGCTACGGCCCTAGTTAGATAGACGTAAAATAACAAAGCAAACAAATTACCCGGGTAACCCATTTATTTAGAGGCCTGCGAATACCTGAGATTGCTGTGTTCGCTCCATTTTCTAGCCTGTCTGCCTGAGGCATTAGACCTGTGCAAGCACAACCTATATTAAGCCAAGCGACGGGAAACGATACATCAGTACCCAAATTTAATTCCACAAAGCGTGTGTTCGCGATACGTGAAATTCTGTAACAACGTTCTTACATACTACATACCACGCAGAAAAAGAATCTCAATTTTCACCACTCTTTCTTTACGGCGCCATATAATGTAGAAAAATTGTGGGTAACAATCTGTACCGGACATTTCATTATTCAGCCCACCTTAGCATCATTCTCACAATTCTGAGAGGGTTTGTTGCCTCATAGGGAAAGTGCGTTTAATTGTGACCTTCTTGGGCGCAGATCCTGTTACGAATTCTTCTTAGTCGTCCTTGCCCATCTGTTTCAACTCGTTCGGCATATCCAAGGGCTTACGGGTCTCGTCTTGGATTCTTTGTTGACATCCCATCTCTCGGTGGCTAGTCTAACCAAGGATTGATCAAGCAATCGTTGCGGTCTGCTTGATCAATTTGTTATAGTTTTCTAGCAGCCTCACTATGATGCCTCAAAACGTATGTGGCTGTACATTTGATGGGATGATATTTGGTCGATATGACCACCAGTTGTGGTGGAGGTGGCCCAATTGCAGTGACCTCTTTGCATTGTAAACCTACCTGATCATATGCGATACGATAAACCTATTGTACTCGTGAATATGTTATCGCATCTGTCATTTACGTACATGGACAATAATTTTTCGTATTTTTTGGATACCTAGGAAAAGCGCGTTAGATCGCAAATTGTTAGCCTTGCTGCAGGCGTTTCTTGAAACTACCTCAGTTAATACAGCATGTGGGATTTTGCAGTTCATACTACTCCGGAAGGCCTCACTCAGCTAGATGAGGATATCTGAGCGATCATATCCAACCTTTTGGCTGATTTTCTGACACTGCTTTTGTCCTGCAAGCACTAGCTTATCACAGCCGGACGCTAGATCCCCAGTCGAAACAGCGATCCACTTTTTTAGGGCCGCATGCCCACCTTCAACTCGTGATGTGGCCACGTGTCCATAGTGTCGCACTTTTTTTGTCCATACAAGGACAAAGTTCTCTTTGTATGGGATCCACACTCTAACCAAGTAAGAGTATCCAATATCCTTGACATGGTGCTTTTAAGCACCCCACGTTATATGTGAAGATTCCTCAATTTCCGAACGATGATTCCCTCCCATTATGCCCTAGAGATCTTCCATTCATTATTTATGCCAAAATGCCTTTTTAGATTAGCTAGCATGTTTTTGCCGATGTGCTAGATGCACAGAAGGTTTATCGCTTCCGGAAGAATCAGGGCAATTGCAGCTATTTGCGCAAACCCTCTGTCCGTCACCACAACAGCTGGTCTAGCAATCCATTCTTCAAATACAATCTTCATTTGCTGGAGCGCCCATAGGTTAGCTTCCTCTTTCTCTTGGCGGAGAAAGAAATAGCACGACGAGAGTGATTGATTTATGCACGTTACACCTATCACGTGAAGTAGGGGCATACGATACCTACACGCGTTCGACCGATTAGCTGTAGAATCGAATGTGCAGTTAAGTCTAGGGTTGCCACGCTCACCTACTTTTCTTTTATATCAAGTCCATTAGGATAATACCACCGTACACGAACATTTGGCTTATCAATATGCTTGTTATTAGCGCAATCAGCAGATGTGTGGGCTGATGCTTGGCGTCGTAGTCTAGCTCATACTGAGCCTGGTTCTCTTTTAAAGTTTCAAAAAACACTACGAGAGAAGTACGACCAAGAGCGAACTGTGCGAAGCCACAATTCTTTATGTTGTACATGTCTTGTCCCATGGCCCGGAAGCTGGGATCTGTAGCATACATTGTTCTCAAAATTAGACATGTAGATGCGTTGCCTTTACTAAACGTGATTATCTGCTGCTCTTGCTCCTGAGTCAACGTCCTTGCTTCATAGAATGCTGCCAAATTTTCGGTCAAGGCGTGGTTATGGCTTGCTTCCACCACAGTCAGAACTAAGTCGTGCCTGTTATTTTCGACCAGTTTTCGTATAATGGAAAAAGGCTATAAGCACATCAAAAGTCGTGTTTACTTTTTACAAACGCTTCTATTTTTGTTTTTGTGTGTGTTCGCCGCTATAGGCACATGCGAGCCAAACCTTCCGGGTATTTGAGTTACTAACGCTTTTTATGTGAGCCTTTTTGATTGAATAACCTTCGCTCAGTGTAAATTTCTAAACTCCTTTCATTGCTTCCTCAACCGTTTGAAATCTTGTCCATCGGAGGATAAGACGGCGGCATTATAAATAAAAAAAAAAAGCAAAAAAGTGGTTGGTGGGGTGAGGTTTTTGTTCTACGTGGTAGGTAGTATTTATTAGAACGTTGTCACAGTGACTCACGCATCACGAACGTTCGTTTTGTAGAATTAAACTTTACCAAGAAGGTAGAGAGACTAATAATTAGTATTACTTAACCTTGATCAGCGATAGATAGACGCACCAAGGGCTATGGCGCAAGACATAGATAACGATCTACTTGCTGAGCGTGGTGGACAGCCTGTTCAACAGCACTGTGTAAACAAGTAGATAGTTGGCCCATATAATGCATCATAGCCCTTTTTACGCCTTTCCCTCACTGATCATGCTCAAGTAATACATTAAAATAAGATGACCTCTTCGAGCTTGGTCGGCTTCTTTGAGTTGGGTTCGCTATCGCACTAGGAGTTAGAGGGCTTCCTGGTGCCGTCGGCGGATAGTAGTTTTAGGCATGCTGCATGCTGGAATTAATGTGTGTTGCGTTTTCTACTCTATCTTTAATTGCAGCCTGGATAGAATGCTGTAACATACTTTCAGAAGAAGATAGTCGCACGTTTTGATGGCGTTGTAGTTTTAATAAGAAGTGAGCTACATTTGGAGAGGTTGCACTGCCTGCTAGTGAACTACAATATAAAATATAAAATATAGAAGCGACTTTCTATAGAAGTTGAAACATTAGTTTGCCAAAGCCAAGAACAGAGGAAACAAAAGGGATGAGACGTAACCCACACTGAGCATAACAGTATGAGTGCACTTTTGGTAGGTAAAATTTTCTTAATGACACACAGACATATACCAGATAGATATGGAGGTTTTTACCTAAAGGTTTCCTTCTATGTAAATAATGTAGATTAGCCACCCACGTGGGCCCTAGAGGCGCCAAATCGGGATAATAAATGAATTTAATAATGATATCAATAGAAGTTTTTTAAAAAAAAATATTATTCATCTACCTCTCCCCCCCTTTAAAAAGGGTAATTTTTATGTAGATTGCCTATACACTTGCTCTCTTTCAGCCAATCAATGCTCTATTCCACTCAGATGGGTCATCAGATGGTCCTGGACGCTCGTCCTGGGGCTATGTTCTCCAGCGAGGAGGAGCCAGCCAGTTTTAAAAAGGAATATGGAACACTTCATGGCGGAGAAGTGTACGATGCAGATGATCTTTGGTACGTACAGCTTTGTCGATGAGGCAAAATGAAGAGAAGATATTTGTACTTCTCGACAACCAGTCTGCGGTAATGGCTCTTCAAACCGGCAAATCAGCATCCAGCATTAAATTATGTAAATTATTCCATAATGTAGCGAAGAGTATTAAAGCTGAATTTAGATGAGTGCCAGGGCACTCTAAAATCATAGGAAACGAAGAAGCGGACTTGGAAGCCCGTACCGCTCTGCGAGATCTCCCTGGGAGAAACGCTGAGCCTAAGTACATCACTCTTGCCTATCTCCGTTGTCTTATGCATCAGAGACGCCAAGATCTGGTAGAGAAATGGTGCTTTGATGTTTGTCCTGCTCGATACCAAGCAAGACCTCGACTTAAAAATGCGTCGTAAAAAGCCGCCCAAATTAAACCTATCACGGTGGCTACTCCATCATCTGCTAGCTGCCAGAACTGGACACGGTGACTTTGCGGCCTATCATCGCCATCTAAACTATATAGATGCTAATCTCGAATGCGTTTGTGGACAGGAAACTACTCCGACACACTTTACAAGATATCGAAGAACTCACACCAAGTGCGCAAGCTTCGAAATGGGATGACCATTGATAACTATAGAAGGCAGCTACTAGGGTATAATTGCTCGAAGAGATTTTCCCAATTTGCAAAGGTTACAGGTTGCTTTAGCTACCAATCATCTGACCTATCCACAGCTGAATGCGAGGAAGATATATTATAGAATGCCAACACTTTGAATGGCGGGTTAGAAATTGGTGTGAGAAATGCTGAGATAACCCTTTTGAATTATTACATTCTTCAATTTTTCTCTCTTTTCCTTTACTTTTCTTTCTTTCATTGTCACATTTCTAAACGTTACATATCATGTACATAATGGGCGTGAACGAGTTTGGCATGCCTGAGGCCATAATCCCAATCGGCTCCGCCGGTCCTAAACCCAAAGTAGACATTAAGACTTAGGCCTAGGACCTTAAATAGAATAAATAAATGCTCTATTCCTTCAATTTGGTTTCCCGTACAACAGATATTTTTGAATTGAATTGATTGATTTGATTGATTCGAGCTTTTGGGAAATGTACATACCCCTTAATCAAATATTCAAATCTGTATCTTGTATTATTATACATAGTCTCATTTTATCCATCACTGATACAAACTCAGCAATTATAGGGCATATTAACCGTCACCAAAAACACTATGAAAGATCTATGAGGATATAATTGAGTCGTGAATTAGATGTGTAATTTAGCCCTGTTTTAATTAATTCTTTTTCTCTCTAAAGATAATAGGTATTTTTATTCGGTTGTGTGAAGGAAAAAAAAAATATTGACAAATCCCAAAACTCTATTTTTGATAACCAAGGAACTTTTTAAGCAAATTGATCGTCACAACTGCATTCATCTACCCCACAGATTCCTCATGTCTGAGAATTCATTTCATTTTCTTACAAGATATTTAATCGGAAGCGAAAAAAAAAGGAAAAAAACAAAGAAAAGAAATGCCGCTCTAAGTTCCCATAGCGCCATCTATCTTTTCCATGCTAAAGTCTCATGAATAAAGGTATANTTACAAGATATTTAATCGGAAGCGAAAAAAAAAGGAAAAAAACAAAGAAAAGAAATGCCGCTCTAAGTTCCCATAGCGCCATCTATCTTTTCCATGCTAAAGTCTCATGAATAAAGGTATATTTACAAAAGAAAATAAAATTAAAGCTCATTCTTTATAATTATTAATTGAATCAGAGCCAATAATGTGAATAATTCAAGAACTTACTCAGACTCGTGGATAAAGAGAGCTGTCTGTAGTAAAACTTAAATTTTTTTTAGAAAAGAAAGGCTTTTTGTTTTTTCAGTATAAACAATTAACCTAGTTCATTTCGAGTCTTACTGTTATCATCAGTGTTTTCAAATTCTGCTTGTGAAATGAATCGTGGCGATCCTTCTTCCTTAACCGCTCGATCAATAGGTGACCATCCAGCAACTGACCCAGCGATTATACCTGCCATAACTGCAGTAGCTCCCAAGGCAGAGTTGGAGCGTGAGCGATTAGATCTCGTACGTCTACGAGATTCGGGAGTATTCTGAGTATAGATAGAGCTATTATCTTGTTGAGATTCAGGATTCGGAGTTTGTGGCGTAGAGTTATTCCTTGATCGAGAACCACTTCTAGATCGTGTGAGCCACTGATCACGCTTATCTTGAATAGCAAATTTAAGATTGTTCAATCTTCCACCCTTGACACGTTTCAGGAAACTAAGCTCTTCCTTGACTTCCTCTAATGGATCAGGCATGCGGAAATATTCTTCCTCATCACTGATTGCGACTCGTGGACTCTTAGATTTCGAGTTTGTTAAAAAGTTAGGAATCATTCCTGCCACAAAACTATCTGGTATTAGGCGAATAAGCGCACCCAGGGGAATTGAAAGAAATCCCAAAATCAAGGAGCATCCCCATTCAAAAGCGTTTAGCCGTTTGACATTAAAAGCCTTTCCCCCAACGAAGATTATCATTATCTGACCAGCGACCATGACTACATTAATTGCAATGAAGAAATAGTTACGACTAACCCCTTCAAATATGTTGAATTTATTATCAAGTCTCCGATTGCTATGAAAATTTTAGAAAATACATTTTTGAAAGGGGCTTCAGACTATTCAACTTACTTCCATTGATTAAAAATTTGCATCCACACAAATGTATTAAATACAAGAGTAGGGATATTTTCAATTCGACTTACATTATTGTAAGAGAAAATAGATGCAGCTCCGAAATTTAAGGTTAAAGTAATGATGAGTTGAAATATTGCCTCTCCAATGATCATTTTCCACATAGTGATAGAGATAAGAGGAGCTGATTTAGCGTCACTCTTTCGATCAAGAATACTTTCAGTTGGTGGATCGGTTGCAAGTGCAAGCGCTGCCATAGTATCCATAATTAAGTTTACCCAAAGCAATTGAACAGCTGTCAATACAGATTCTTCTTTTTTATTTGCAATGGCAGTGATAAATGTTAGCACCACAGCTGTGATATTTACAGTTACCTGGAACTGAAGAAACTTCTTTACTGCATCATTGACCGCGCGACCCCACATCATAGCTTTCACAATAGAAGCAAAATTATCATCCATTAGAATAATCGATGATGCTTCCTTAGCGACTTCGGTACCAGATATACCCATAGAGAATCCAACGTCTGCCATCTTTAATGCTGGTGCATCATTAGTTCCATCTCCCGTCACGGCTACTGTTTCGCCAAGATCTTTGAGACGTTTAACAAGGATCCGTTTATCTTGAGGACTAGAGCGAGCAAGAACTTGAAGCCGTGGTATAATTTTAAGCATATCATCTTTGTTCATCCTTCGAAATTCAGGACCTTCCATGACAAGACCATCTGTACTGAGTATTCCACACTCCTTTGCAATTGCCTTAGCGGTGTTCATATTGTCTCCAGTAACCATACGAACAACGACGCCAGCATCCTGACATCTTTTGACAGCAAAAGATACCCCATCTCGGAGCGGATCCTGAAGACCAAAATAACCAAACAGAGTCATCTTTTTGAAAACATCCGAAAAATCGACATTATTAATTTTTCCTTCTATCGATCGTGTTCCTTTCAATGGCCATTCGTTAAAATCTCGATAGGTGAATGCAATAACTCGCAATGATTGTGAGGCATAATTATTAATCTGGTCTAGGACATCTTGACGAGTGTTTTCGGTCAATTCAAAGCTAGCAAGTTGGTTTTTAGTATCTTTTAAGATACTGGAACATTTCTCAAGAAGAATTTCAGGGGCACCCTTCACATAAAGTCGGAATTTACCATCATCTAATTGCACAACAACCCCCATTGACTTACGTGCCGAATCAAAGGGATAAAGCTGTACAATTTTGACATTGGAACGTTCTATATCGACAGGTCCAATACCTAAATAGTCTCTTGCGAAGGTAAGTAGAGCAACTTCAGTTTTAGATCCTATGAAAGTTTTTTGGCCCGCAACCTCGCCATCAAAAGCCGTCGAGTTCATAGTTATAGACTGTGTTAACATGGTTTTAACTTCTGAGTTTAGAGAAGACACAAATTCTTGAGGGGCAACAGTTTTCATAGGGCCGACCTTTCCATCCCCATATTGTTCTTCAGCAATGGATAATTGAGATGAAAGGCAGAATTGTGAGTTTATTCCGAGAGTGCCTTTTACAGCCTGCATTTTATTTTGTGTTAAAGTTCCAGTTTTATCAGAGCAAATAGCCGTAGCATTTCCCATAACCTCACATGCCTTGAGATGACGAACGAGATTATTGTCTTTTAACATTCGGGTAGTTGCAAATGCTAATGCTAGGGTTACTGCAAGGGGAAGACCCTCAGGTACCGCAACAACAATAACAGTGACTGTTACAATAAAGATTTGTAAAAATTGCTGAGCTATCTCCGATGGTGAAGCATGATTATTAGGTAGTCGAGCCAAGAACTGAATAAATAAGACACTGAATAGCAATAATCCAGCACCACTTCCAAGTTTGGCTATGTACTCTGCTAATATATTCAACTTTGACTGCAATGGTGTGATTTCTGGATCTTCACGAAGTGACATTAAAGTTTTTCCATAACTAGAATTTATACCAGTTGATGTAACCAAAAAAGTACCCACACCTTCAGTAACGGTAGCTCCAGATAAGATAAATGGATCAAGTTTCTCTAACTTTTCGTGATTTGATATAGCAGCATAAACTTGATCGGCTGGGTGTTTCTGAATAATATCAGACTCACCGGTGATTTGAGATTCATCACATCTGAGGTTATGTCCTTTTATATAAATTCCATCGACGGGAATCATATCACCAGGCTCAAGATGCAAGACGTCTCCTACAAAAACATCATAAATAGATATTTCCATTGTCGTCCCAGAACGAGTCACGTTCACATCTCGATCTTGCTTCTTGCTGTTGAGTTTTACGAACTGCCGCTCCTTCTGCCAATCATTTAGAGAGCCTACAAGAACAACAATTACAATCGCAACTATAATAGCGAGCCCCTCAACCCACTCAATAGGTGGATGCTCAGCATCATGCTTTGTTCCAAAGGTTTGATAAAAACCAACCGCCAGCGAGACAACTGCTGCGATAGAAAGTAGAATTAAAACTTTGTCATTATATGTAATCCACATGAGTTGAAGTAAACTTTTCCCCTTTTTCACTGGTAGTCTATTATCATTATAAATGCGCTTACGGTCACAAAAAGCCTTATGTTGAGACGAAATTGAAGAACTGCTGCTGTTATCATCCAACTCTCTATCAGTCGAGACAAGTGGTAATGATTTATGATCAGAATTTAATACTGGTTGAGCTATACGAGCAGCTGCTATAGCCTGGTCAAATGATATTTTCCCCTGTAATTTTATCTCGTCGACGTTTAACCCTGCCCTCCTATCAGTCCTCAAACCTTTCTCCAAGCCTGCTAAGCCACCTAAAGCATAGAATGCCGATAAGCTTTTTGGATTGATAAGTTTATTAAGTTGTCCCTGAGAGAAAGCAAAAGGTGCAGGGTCAACTTCGAAATCGGCTTCAGTCCCAGGGTCGGGAGTTAGAGCTTTTGGGTCTTTAATCACATCACCATTCCCCAAGACCCTTTTATAGCTTCCTTCTCTTTCCAAAGAGGGAATTGAGAATGTATCTCCACTGTAGTTTGTTCCTGCGCGATCCCCTTCATCTGTCTCAATAGAATTTTGCCTTGACCTTAGGCCAGGAACAGCTAGAAACATTGAACCCCTCTCACCTCTTGCTGATGTTGGTGAAGTATTATTTAGCGGATTGTTCTGTGATGATGTTGGCCTACTATCACGGTCTTCATCATTGTTCTTGACATATTGAGAAAGCTGTGAGTCATCTTCTAAAGCTTGATTTGATAATTCCTTTCGGTCTGATTGCAAAAGGTCTTCATTGCCTTTAGTATCTTGAATTTGGGGACCATTACCAAGTGTTGCCGGTGTCTTGGAAGATGCATTATTAATAATAGAATCGCTATCCAGAGCTTCTAATGTGTTATTCTCACTGCTAGCGGTAGCCTTCTCTATAGTTATTGTAGGTCTGCGGCGTGTCAGTAAAGCTATTTTGTAGTATCAGTTAGTACGGAGATGAAGATATGGCCTACGCTCGTTGTCTTCGTTGAATCGAAGGATTTTCTTGGTCTGCCATTGCTGCTCAATTAATTGTGGCGAGCAACGAGTGTGAGATCTATTCAATTAAGATCCAATATCACTAGGTAAACCAATGTCATTATTGATTACAACAACAATTGAAGGAAAAAAGAAATTAATGAGTGCCGTCCGTGATTGATGACTAATCAAATGAATCCCAGAGATCGTTTCTAAACAAAAGGTTTCCACGGAGAATAAATAACACTTGCGAGAAGCTTCTGATGCTATTTCAGGGATAGGTATATGGACCGGGTTCGTCTACTATTTCAGCGGGCCAGCTAGAGTTTGACGGGTGAGACAAAAAATGAAGTGAACGGTTTTTTGGGGGAGACACTCAGTGGGGGGGGGGAAAAAGAGAGGGGTGGGATACGTGGATGAAATTTAATCTTGGGTTTACAATCAGCAACTCGTCGATCCTAGACTCGCGGAAAAGTAAAAGAAATAGAAAAGGAATAAAAAAAAATAAGGCGTTGATACGTGTCGTATGCATCGATGCATCGTTCTGCAATTGTGTGCAGTTTCACTGTAATGTCACGAATATTAAGCGATCTACCAGAATAAAAATACGATAAGGGACAGGGCTAGGCTGTCTGGTTGAACCATTGCCGGGCTAAGCCGCGACCATCTCTTTGACGATTTCTCATGGGGCCCCAGTCGGCGGCGGGCGACAGGAGCCAGGAACATAACAGGAGAACAATAAAATGTGGAGCAAGTACGGCTCAAATGAAAAAGAAAGATTGAAAAAAACGAAAAAGAAAAAGGAAAGCTAAGCTAAGCTAAGCAAAGCAAAGCAAAGCAAAGCAAAGCAAAACAAAAACTTGGGGATCCAGTACTCCATTATTAAGGTAAGTAACAGATAAATGATAGGCATGTACCATTGCATTCATCGATGTAAAGTCGACGCGCGAGACGACGCCCAACTTTCGAAAGCTCTGGTCACGAGGATGTGGAGCACAAAGAAGATGCGAAGAATTCCAAATTTATATTTTTAGACGCAAAATGTGCGGGATAGGGCCCTTACATAATCAACGGCCAAAGACACGTCTCCTCCCTCATCATCTTGGACACTACGAGTATGGGCACGGCTTGGTACCATACTAGAGCCACTCAGTGATTCTAGGCTGGACATTGAGAACATAGGAGAACCGCCCCTATGTGGATTAGATATTTGTTTGCTCTGCACTTTTCAAAGAGACAGACGGCCATTTTGAACTGCGGGGATCACAGACAACAAGCCCTATAACAGGCAGGGGAAGGAAAATGTAGACATTGGGAATGAAAAGTTTCGGAAACCTGGTTGCCGAGTCTCGATGTTAGACGTTAAACGAACCTTAAAACACAGTTGATTGTACATTACTCGTCTTTCAAACGAGAAAAATAGCCCCTAGACATTCTTGAATATTTGGAATAAAATTGCCAATGAAATCAATTCCATTCAAATTTTCACTATTTGGAGGAATAGCTGAGACATTAAATGAACTGAATGGGGAAGCTGTATATCACCCTTGGAGAATGGATTCAATCCGAAAAAACGATATTCCTTCTTCCTCGCTTTAACCTAATTAGATCATTTCCAATTCATTTGAACCTCCAACAACAAAGTCTTTTTGTTGTGGGGACATCATCAGTTTCTGTATCTAAAGGGAAATGTTTTAACGTGGCTCATAAGCGAGCCGCTTACTTTTTACCTTGCTATTACAACGCATTACTCAACATACCTACAGTGAAGGTAAATTATAGCTTTCTGTATCAGCTATCAAAATGAGTCGCAAAGAAGGCGAAAGAAGTATTGCAGCGGCCTCGAGCGTACCACGAAATACGCTCCAAGACTGACGCAAATGCCAGCCCATATTGACACAGCCTACAGTACTAGAAGAGAGGGTTATCACCAACAACATTCTAAAATAGAGTATAGGAGGAAAATACTTGATGAAGTTGTCTACGCAGTTTTTGCCTGCTGAGCCTTGACCACGTTCTTGAAGTAATCTGTCGGCCATTTCTCCTACAACATCACTCATTTATAGGCACGATTCCTATTGAACATTGCTCAAGGCTACCCTAGATGATAATCCTCTCTTCTAGTATTACAGGCTCTGTCAATTTGAGCTGGCATTTGCGTTGTGACTGCGTTCTGTTGAGTCAGTATTGAAGTGTATTTCGTGGTACGCTCGAGGCCGCTGCAATACTTCTTTCGCCTTCTTTGTGACTCATTTTGATAGCTGATACAGCAAGCTATAATTTACCTTCACTGTAGGTATGTTGAGTAATGCGTTGTAATAGCAAGGTAAAAAGTAAGCGTCTCCCTTATGAGCCATGTTAAGATATAAGTTTTCGAAAACTTTAACTGATGTTTTCTGGAAGATCTCTTTACTTTTGGGGGTCTTACTACGAGCATCCGTACTTTCAATTGGCTAACATTTTATTTTGGCCAGTCAACTCATAGATAGCAAAGATCAGTGATGTAACAGCAACACAAAAATCTCTAAAGTTTTAAAGACAGAGAAAAACGTTGTATTATTTTCTCTCGATAGTATTTCAACGCAACAATCAGCTCAATAGCATGTATATCAAAATATAAAAATTGGCGCCAATTCTAATTGGGGAGATAAAGCTTGTGATCAAGCGATTAATTATGGGAGCCGATCTACTGACCCTCATTTTTCCCCGTTGACCACCTATTTTTGCTTAATTAGGCAGTTTTTGACTACCCTGTCGTCTGACCCCCAATTTACTCCACTGACCTCTATATTCCTCTCATTGACTCCCCACATCCCCTGATCAACGTTTGATCACAAAATCATTTAGATTTGGGAGCGATTAAACTGCCGGTAGGCTATAGAGGAGCCACTAATCTGACGTAATTATTGAAGTAATATATTGTCCCGCCAATCAGATTTCCTTATCTTAGTCAGCATTTTTAACCCGTTGTTGAAACACTTATATTGTTATATCGGGTTATAGCATCTTATCCTACATACACTTAACATCTGAAAGACTCAAAGTTTAGTTTACAAACCTCGATCCTTTTGAAAAAGAGATTCCCACTATAATACCATATAGCTTATGAGGGATTTCACTGAATAGACTCAAAAAGATAGTGTTGGGTGTAATCTCTGGTCTGGTCTGGTTAAACCATCGTTTGGCAGTACAAGCATCGCACCATATTTGTTACTGGAGGTGAGTGGTCCAAATGAATGTGCATCCGTGGTAAACGGTCCAGCCGTATATGATGGTGCGAAGCTGGAATTTGATTGGCGGGACTGATTATTCTATTAATAATGACAGTTTAGCGGTTTCTCCACAGCCTACCGGCAGTGTAATCGAAAACTACCAGCAGTTTTGAGGTTCCGTAATATAAACAAACACCTTACATATTAGGCTACTAGTGTAGTAGCCCCAGGTATGCACACCTTATCCGGTATCGCAATGTACAATTATAATGCACTGTATATTACGTCATATTTATCTACGTCGCATATTGGCAAACTGTTTGGAAAATCGGTATTTGAAAACAACTTGTACATATAGATTAGAATAGCCATAGTTAGAAGAACAAGTTACATATGAGTCCCAAAGAAGCTTTCTACTACAGATTATTGATTGTTTTACTACAAGGAAACATTACTAGTTGAGTGCCCTAGCTGTGCTTTTAGAGCTCTGTGAGTAGTCTCACCGCATTATGTGGTTACATTCCCCAAGTGAAGCTCTTGAATAGTGTAGCACCTCACAAAGTTGTGCCCCCAGGGTTGAAGCTATGTGTCTGCCCATATTTCAGGATTCTAGAATAACTAGCTCGTAAGCCCATGGTGTTCTAAACCCTCCAAACCAGAGCTAGGTGTGAAATGGGGAGTCTGGTCATCGATGTAATGACCGATCAACCTATTCAAGTTCCCTATATAATCTTGAGTTGTTGAGTTATAAAGTATAACCTCCCACTATTTCTAAAGCTATCTACCTGCCCCTTTTCAGTCAAAAGTTTAGAGGCATACGATCTTAAATCCATGTTAATATGTTGTAGGCATAAGATCATGTGAGATTGGGGAAATATGCATCGTATTGAATTGATAATAGTTAAGTCTCCAGTCTTGAGCTTATTTTTAGAAAATTTTGTAGAAGTAAATTATTGGGGCTTGGTTTTGTGACGTAGTTGTTTACTGTTTATATTTATATGCAAAGAACAAAAACACTTGTGTAAATGGTTGCCAACAGGAGACGAGCATCTGATCGACTTTGACCAGGGAATGAGGGGGTCAATGAGAGGAATATAGGGGTCAGGGAAGGAAACTGGGGGTCGAACGGCAGGGTGGTCAAAAATTGCCTAATTAGGCAATAATTAACAGGTGGTCAACGGAGAAAATAAGGGTCAATATTTATTTATTTATTTATTTATCTAATTTAAGGTCCTAGGCATACGCCCTAATGTCCACTCCGGGTACAGGACCGGCGGAGCCGGTAGG